>BLSH010187267.1:120607-136895 GCA_018402905.1 Glandirana rugosa | reverse complement strand
GAGGACTATTTCTTACATCTTTCAGCGCGGCTTTATTATATTTAATGCTCATAACATGGGGGGGGGGGGGGGTAAAAAGAAGGAAAACTCCTCATAGTGCATCACTTTAAAACATCCGGACTTTAATTCTAATAAAAATGCGCTTACATATAAAACAAAAGATCAACAGCCATTTAAATCCATAATGTCGCTTGGTACATAGCTGGTATCAGACTGCCGCTCTCACATATCACCGTGGCGTCCTCCCCAGCTCCTACCGTTCAGCAGAGTCGTCGTATGGCCACATCCCTAATGTTTCATCACTTGCTGACTTGTTCACAGGGTGCTGGCCAGCGATACCAGACACCAGTGATTTTGTGATTATTACACAGGTGGATTGGATAAGATGAAACAACAACAACAATGTGCAGCGCTAACACTTAACACATGAATCACTAAAATTGGTATGAGAGAGACATGTGGACCAAGAAATAAATCTAAGTAAACATAAGTCCATAAAAATAAAATGAAAATGAAGGGGCATAAACGCCAGAGAGGCTTCCCCAATGTGTAATGGGTGCAGATGGAGCACACGATGTGTGACAACAGTGCAGACAGTCCCAGTCACCAAAGGTTTGCCAAGCCTCTCACCTCCTCGATCCGACCCTATGCCTATCAAACAGACTCCAACTACCTACACTTGACCAATGAGACAGGAGATGGTATTTCATACAGACAGGTCACCTGGAAATCCCTGGTAAGCGCTGGTCTCCATAATGATGGCTGCTGTTTACATTCACAACTCCAATACGTATATAAAAAGAAGAGTACAGGATCTAGTGCTCACTGTATCAAACAACCTTTATTATAAAAAGTAAGCGTGCACTCACATTTAAAAGCACTTTAAAGCAAGTGCAAGCTGAAATGTGTAGGCAGATATCACATCTAGCTGGAGCCGCCGATGTTCCGGCCGTACGGTCTCCTCACTGCAAGCTGCTGGTGAAGTCGTGCGTGACTCCTCCCCCCTGGATTGGATAAGATACAGCTGGTGAGCCCCAGTGTGTGCATGTTTACACGCGGTAATATTGGTGGAGCAAGAGACAGATTAAACATTGCCAAAAAACATCTAAAAAAGCCAGACCAGTTCTTGAAAAGCATTCTTTGGACTGATGAAACTAAGATTAATCTGAACCAGAATGACAGGAAGAAAAAGTGTAGAGAAGTCTTGGAACGATTCATGATTCAAAGCACACAACACCCTCTGTAAAACATGGTGGAAGCAGTGTGATGGCATGGGCATGCATGGCTTCCAGTGGCACTGGGTCATTTGTGTTTATTGATAATGTGACAGAGGACAGAAGCAGCCAGAGGAATTCTGCAGTGTTTAGAGAAACTATCAGCCCAGATTCAGCCAAATGCAGCAAAGTTGTTTGGATGGTGCTTCACAGTACAGATGGACAATGATCCAAAACACACTGCAAAAACAACCCAGGAGCTTTTGAAGGAAAAGAATTGGAATATTCTGCAATGACTGAGTTAATTACCTGACAACTCAAATGAGCATGCATTTCACTTGCTGAAGGCACGCAAACAAAGAACTGAAGACAGCTACAGTTAAAGCCTGGTAAAGCATCAGAAAGGAGGAAACCCAGTCTTTGGTAATGTCCATGGGTTCCAGACTTCAGGCAGTCATTGCCAGTAAAGGATTCCCAACAAAATATTAAAAATTAACATTTTATTTTTGATTATATTTTTCCAATTACATTTGAGCACCTGAAAATGGGGGGGGGGGGGGGGACTGTGTATAAAAATGGTTGCAGTTCCTAAAATTTGAACTTAATCTTTATGTTGAACCCCTTTAATTAAAATTGAAAGTCTGCACTTCAAACTCATTTGGATTGTTTGGTTTTCATTTTATCCTGGTGACACACAGAGCCAAAAGTATGAAAAAAGTGAGTACACCCGTCATATTTTTGTAAATAAAGAAATGACACTTTGCTACAATGCAATGTAAGTAATGAGTGTACAGCTTGTGTAACAGTATAGATTTAAAGTCCCCTCAAAATAACTCAACACACAGCCATTAATACCTAAACCGCTGGCAACAAAAGTGAGTACACGCCTAAGTGAAAATGTCCAATTTGGGCACAAATTGTCAGTGTCAATATTGTGTGGCCACCATTATTTTCCAGCACTGCCTTAACCCTCTTGGACATGGAGTTCACCAGAGCTTCACAAGTTGCCACTGGAGTCCTCTTCCACTTCTCCATGATGACATCATGGAGCTGGAGGATGTTAGAGACTTTGGTCTCCTCCACCTTCCGTTTGAGGATGCTCCACAGATGCTCTATAGGGTTTAAGTCTGGAGACATGCTTGGCCAGTCCATCACCTTTACACTCAGCTTCTTTAGCAAGGCAGTTGTCGTCTTGGAGGTGTGTTTGGGGTCCTCATGTTGGAATACTGCCCGGCAGCCCAGTCCCTGAAAGGAGGGGATCATGCTCTATTTTCAGTATGTCACAGTACATGTTGGCATTCTTGGTTCCCTCAGTGAACTGTAGTTCCCCAGTGCCGACAGCACTCATGCAGCCCCAGACCATAACACTTCCACCACCATGCTTGACTGTAGGCAAGACACACTTGTCTTTGTACTCCTCACCTGGTTGCCGCCACACATGCTTGACACCATCTGAACCAAATAAGTGTATCTTGGTCTCATCAGACCACAGGATATGGTTCCAGTAATCCATGTCCTTAGTCTGCTTGTCTTCAGCAAACTGTTTGCGGGCTTTCTTGTGCATCGTCTGTAGAAGAGGCTTCCTTCTGAGACGACAGCCATGCAGACTAATTTGATGCAGTCGGTGGTGTTTGGTCTGATCACTGACAGACTGACCCCCCCCACGCCTTCAACCTCTGCAGCAGTGCTGGAAGCATTCATATGTCTATTTCCCAAAGACAACCTCTGGATATGATGCGGAGCACGTGCACTCAACTTCTTTGGTCCACCATGACAAGGCCTGTTCTGATTGGAACCTGTCCTGTTAACCCACTGTATGGTCTTGGCCACCGTGCTGCTGCTCAGTTTAATCTCTTTATAGCCTAGGCCAGCTTTATGTAGAGCAACAATTTTTTTTTTTTTTTTTTTCAGATCCTCAGTTTTGTCTTGAGGTGCCATGTTGAACTTCCAGTTAGCAGTATGAGTGAGAGCAATAACACCATATTTAACACACCACCTCCCCATTCACACCTGAGACCTGGTAACACTAGCTAGTCACATGACATCGGGGAGGGAAAATGGCTAATTGGGCCCAATTTGGACATTTTCACTTAGGGGTGTACTCACTTTTGTTGCTAACAGTTTAGACATTAATGGCTGTGTTGAGTAATTTTGGGGGGGCAGCAAATTTACACTGTTATACAAGCTGTACACTCACTACTTTACATTGTTGCAAAGTGTCATTTCTTCAGCGTTCTTATGAAAATATAGAATAAAATATTTACAAAGTTGTGAGGGGGTGTACTCACTTTTGTGAGATACTGTATATGGACCTAACTCTATGCAACTGTCATGAGAGGTTTGGGAAGATGCTTTGCCTTACTAAGTTAAGTATAAATCAGTTTGATGTTGGTAATGAAAAACCCTGATGTAGTGCAACTATTTCTTTTAATGCAGAATTTGGCCCAACTCCCACCTAGAAATCTGGCTGATGTCCATTTTGGAACATTTCTGTCCCTTAAGTGCATTGCAAAAATTAAGTGAAACCAATATATTAAGTCAGAGGGAGGGGTCTGAGAATATTATCTATAGCTTTAAGAAGTTCACAGCATATACTTTTTATAACCTCAGCATTGCAATAGCAATGCAAGCAATAGTTATTTTTGACAATCTAAAGATTGCTGGCCGTCTCTTTTCACAACGTCTCTACTGTTTACTTTCAAATTCTAAGGACTACATATCCCATGGTACCTTGCCTGCAAACAGTGATTTCTGTACTAACTCTGCCTCCTTTAGCTCCTCAGTACCTCTGTAGATCAGAAGGCAGGCTCTGTGAATTTTGTGACACAGGACTGAATGCATGTCACGGAATTCAAGAAAATAAATGTGTGGGGAAAGTACATTTATAGAACTAGGCTAGGAATAATTAAAATACAATATTATACTGAATATATGATTTTAAACTGGGACTGCAGATATACTTTAACTTGAAACAAAGAGGTGGCTTTATTAGAGTAAATAAAGAAGTTAGATGAAAAATTGTTGAACAGAAGTATTTAAAAGAGCACCATGACTTTAAAAAGCCAACAACAAAGACAGCAATAATAGATCATTTTGATTGACTGTATTGGGTAATGTCATACTGGTGGTTGAACCCATTGAAGAATAATCTTTTTTTAAAAGAAATGTGACTAAATTAATGAAGCATTTGAATGGGTCATGATTTTCTTGTTGTGCATGCAATTTGTTAATGCGTTAATGCTTATAAGTGTTTTACAGCTATTTTTTTTTTTAAATTTCCTATTATATTAGGAACACAGAGAGGAACGTATTACATCTATTCCTCAAGAAGTCTGTGTATCGTATATCAGGATCATTGAAGAAGTACTTGGATCTCCTCCTGAATTGGATCTTCTTGGGTTGATTTTCAGTTTCCTCTTGGCAGTTCACCCGCCAACAAACACTTATGTTTGCCATAACCCTAACAATTTCTTCTTCTCCTTACACATTGGTAGGAGTTTCCTTTATTTCATAAATATATTACTTGTTCTGTGTTATCTACGTTACCTAGTATAACAAATATATAACATTTTGATATACTTAGTTTAAATTGGTGAATGATTTTACATGCCTTTTTCTGGCACAGGTATGCGGATTATGCTTGCATGCTTTTCTCCCACCAAATTTGTGTTATACATTAAAACAATAACGTATGTAACTTCTGTTAGCTAAAATACCCTGCCGGTAAGGCTAAAGTAAGCAGAGCCAGCAATACCTTTTACGAAAAAGTAAACAAAACAAAAAAATTACATATGCTGCAGTCTGTCACTAGCATTAAAGCTTGCCTCCGGGGTGGAGTCGGTTACCTTTGCAGCGCCTTTCCACACTGTAAAGTAAACTGCTCTAATATCCTAAATGCCTTATTCCTTTCTCCTCCAGCAGCTGGTGCGCTCTTCCACTGTACTACATTCCTGGGATGTGGCCAGGCCCTGAGCGCCCTCTGGTTCTGCTTTGTATATATTGGTAGGAGAGACCCGCAGCTGGTCAGGCAGTGTTTTGCTGGAGCAGTTGCTGGAGCAGTTGTTTAGCATGGAGTAAGCCTGGGCAAATGAGGAATACGCTAAGCATTCCCCCTTTTCCAGTCTCCCCTAGACCAAACAAAAAGGTTCATTTTTGTGGCATGGCAGAAACCCTGTACAAGGGTAACTTTGTTTGCTCTAACTCAAACTTCAGCTTTGGAACAGCAAGTTTTGGATTCCTGTTGATCCTGCCAGTAGGCTGTTCTCCCTTCTGGGGAAATCACCGCAACAATCTGTAGGCAGGGTAGTTTTAGATGGCAACGTGTAGTTTTAAAATGGACCTTAAATAAACGACAAACAAAGCCCAACTTTTTTAGCAGCTACAGCAACAGATTATATTAATAGTGCAATACAGGACTCGTATTCCTAGACCATGGGTTAGATGCATGCTGCCTTAAGGTAATTGAACACTGGCAAAAAACTTGCAACCCCTAGAACATACTCAATTACTATGCCCACTCTGGGAGACTACAGTTTTTTGCTAGTGTCTTTAAGTTATGGACCTATTTATTTTTTTTTTTAATCAAACCATTCAATTTTTTTTGCTTATCGAGATCTGACTGCTTATTTTTCAGGGTTATCTAGCAGTTTCTGGATTGGTTACCTTTGGTGTGTACCTTGGGGGACCTTACCTGGACCCCACTATGTGAGACTGGCCTATGATGTTTGTTTCAGGCACTGCATATTGTGTTAGACACTCACTTTGCTACATAGGGCAACCCATCAGAGGTATGCCCACTGTGACATGCGAAGCATAGACCTCTAGAAAGCTCAGCTTTATGGTTAGGGTAAGACTGAGTTGTTAACTTTTTTGCGTTAAACAGAAAACATACCATTATAGACTTTAGAGGTGCTAGAACTCCCCTTCTCAGAATGAAAATCAATACATAATTGAGGATAAAAAGTATTTATTATACAAATAGTAAAAAAGCCACAAACATACTAGGGGTATAATTGTTCCTAAACCTATTGTCAGAACCATAACAAGCACCCCTGAAGGTAGAGTTTACTTCCCACATGTAATATTCTATAGCATATGTAATATGCATATAGCAAACAACAATCGTGGAATATAGATCGGATAAATGTTACAGCAGGGAATGATAACTTGTTTTACTGATGCGCTTCGCCTGTAGTGGCTTCTTTAAGGGGTTCAGCGGATATGTGTGTTGTGGAACAAAATTTAAATGATAGCAGGACACTTGGCGATGTCAGGAGGAATGCTTATAGCCCCCCACTCTGACCTTGGTCAGAGATGCTGAGAGGTGCGCAGAAACAGACAAGCGGGCCAGCCAATAGACTGCCCTACCTCCAGGCTGCAGGCAACAACCCCGGAACTCAGGGAGCAAACTCCAGGAAACGTGGACTGGTATGGTCAAGAGTCCAAAGTTGGTGATGCATCTCCTAAATGTGTCTTCAAAAAATTGATTCCACACTTTAGATGGTAAATCCCCCTTATGTGTATAGCCCAAGGATCCAAGGAAACACTGCAAATAAGGAGAGGCAAATGCCTTGGAGTTTCTCCAGTGATATAAGGACTGGAAAGATCTGCATCCATACAGATCACCTTTTTTGTTGTAAACGCTGATATTTTGTATCTAAAGTTTTTCATCACGGGCAATTAAAATTTAAAACTTTTTTTCTTTCTCAAACATCATGGGACACAGAGCAGGCTATATACCTTATACATACTGGGTTATGCACCACCTATAGGTGAATGGACACTGGTAATCAAATAAAAAAACAAACAGGAAGTTCCCCCTCCGATATAACCCCTCTCACACTGGGAGCACTTCAGTTTTTTCGCCAGTGTCTTGAAGGTGGATGGTCACTTCTACAGCTCTGTGGAGCTTCTATGCTGGTTCCCACACAGGTTCTTTTAGAATCAGGAATAGCCTTCATGCTGGATCCATTTCAAATAGCATTAAGCTAAGATAAATGGTACCCAGGCCTTGCCAAGAAGACACTAGAATACAAGAAAGGAGAAGGCACCTCTAAATGCAGTAGATTTATTACAACAAGGTGGAATACAGGGTGGTTACACTCTCAAATTATAGACGTCTAACCACCCTGTATTCCACCTTGTTGTAATAAATCTACTGCATTTAGAGACGCCTTCTCCTTTCTTGTATTCTAGTGTCTTGTGGATATGGCTAATCCCTAGAAGAGCTGCCGACTTGCAGCATATATCCCTGATACCACTACCCTTGTAGACCTCTCGCCTGGCCTTGCGCCTATTTACTTTTCTCTTGCCAAGAAGACAGAAGATACTGAGAGGTTTTGCCTAGAAGCGACCATATATAGTGCTGGATCCTGTGTGTAGGTAAACCTGGAACACTGAACAAAGGTACGCCTGCAGGGTGCTATACAGGTCCAACAGCATGAACCCTCAGCATGGGTACCCGGTCCTTGAAGGTCTTTTGGGCAAAACCCGCTGTGATGGGTGAAGGTTAGGCCTGCAGTCTCCTCCAGGGCCTGCGGCGGGAACGGTGAGTAATATAATGTTACTGAACCCAGCTGGCTTCCTGCAAACATAGTAAAAAGTTTACTAAAATTGCAACCTGATAATCAATGTGAAACTAAGACTAGCAAGTTGCAAGCAGCGCTACACAGTCTTTCAAAATTACAGTCCCATCGGACAGCTAAGTGATGAGTCCATCCACTCTGGATAGGAAATGCTGAGGTCCTGGCCACCACCACACCACGTGAAGAAATATCAGGAGGGAGACCCCCCAATGTGGGAAAACTCACCAAATATCAGTAAATAAGCCCGCATTCGGATCTTAAAGGTGTTCACCTCTCCTCCAATCCACACAGCTTGGATCACTGATGTGCATATGGTCGAACTGAAGCACAACTATCAGTTGTTATCCAGCAGTCAGACTTCCAAGGTGTTTCCGATCACCTCTCCTCCGATCTCCACCTCTTATGTCATCGGTATGAGTGTGGTCAGAATAGCCCTTCAACAAAATGCACTCACATAGTGCATGATCCACATGATTTTATTAAGCACATAAGCATATAAAACACAACCCCCCCCTTCCAGATGTGCACTCACACTTTAAAATTCATAAAAACTCCTCGTGATATGAAAGCTCAACAGCATAAATGTCTCGGCTAGAGACTGATCGGTCACAACACTCCAGCGCTCCGGCGAGCCAACGCGAAGCGGTGTTCCCGGGTACGGAGGAGCCTCAGCAGATTGACAGCCGCGTGGTCATGCACTGACGCGTTTTGTCATCACTTTGTCTGAGGACGCCCTCAGTTTTATATGCTTATGTGCTTAATAAAATCATGTGGATCATGCACTATGTGAGTGCATTTTGTTGAAGGGCTATTCTGACCACACTCATACCGATGACATAAGAGGTGGAGATCGGAGGAGAGGTGATCGGAAACACCTTGGAAGTCTGACTGCTGGATAACAACTGATAGTTGTGTTTCAGTTCGACCGTATGCACATCAGTGATCCAAGCTGTGTGGATTGGAGGAGAGGTGAACACCTTTAAGATCCGAATGCGGGCTATTTACTGATATTTGGTGAGTTTTCCCACATTGGGGGGGTCTCCCTCCTGATATTTCTTCACGTGGTGTGGTGGTGGCCAGGACCTCAGCATTTCCTATCCAGAGTGGATGGACTCATCACTTAGCTGATGGGACTGTAATTTTGAAAGACTGTGTAGCGCTGCTTGCAACTTGCTAGTCTTAGTTTCACATTGATTATCAGGTCGCAATTTTAGTTTACTTATGATTTAAAGCAGCAGCTATTTATCAACTTTATATTTTGTATTTTTTATCATTTTATATTTCTGTGTCTAAAGTGTGCAGGGACACATTCATATCCAAGGCGCTGATACTTGTGATTCTGTTCTGTTGGACGTAATTGCAGGATTGTTTTATTATAGGAAAAAGTTTGTTTACAATTTCCCTCCTTTTGCCTGCACTTCTTTTTTCTCACCACCAGAGGGCTTGGCTAGAAAGACACAGCCATGATTGGTCTTGCCTGCAGTTCCTGTGAAGCTGCCACCAGGGGGAGCCTGCACCAGTACTAATCTGTCTTTTCACTATGTAAGTGAATGGATGGTAGCAGGAGAGTTGCCTGAAGCAGTAAGGACAGGGCTGGGGAGCAGGCTAAAAAGCCCTCCTGGTGACATGTCAGTCTAGGGGTTGGAGCGGAGTCAGGCTGAGCAGGAAGCAGTGCATGTACTAGCAGCCAAGGCTTCCAAGAAGCACACTGGGGGGGAGCGAAGCTACCTGTAATAAGGCTAGAAGCACAGGTGTGTTACTACAGCCCTGCTGAGGCTAGTCTGACCACTGCTGCTATTGCTTACCCTGAGAGACCAGAAGCAACCGTGCTATCTGAGCTACTGCGACTGTCTGGTATGGTATCTGACACCTCATCGGTTTCCTCAGGTCATCTTTAGTAACATACTCGGCAGTCTTGCTGAGCTTAGAAACCAGGATTGCTGGTATGATTGCTTCTACCACACAGGGTAGGAAGCGTGACAGGTCTCCTTCCCCTAACCCTCTGATTCTGGAGCGAGAAGGGGTTGATGAGGGAGAGGAAGTAGCTACAGGGGATCTAGCTGATTCTTTTGCAGACACTTCTGCTTCAGAGAGTCCTGAGCCAGATGAATCCCCAAGGACACCTGCCTCTCAATCTCAGAGGCTGCTGATCCATGCATTTACACATAAGGTATGTGCAGCATTCAGGTTACCTCCAGTAGAGAGTCCTGTAAAAGTGTATTTCTCCCTTGGGTCATTAAAATACCACAAGGTGCGCAGGGATTCGCTTTGTACCCTCTCCTGGAGAGGGTGATATATGCTGACTGGGTGCACCCAGACAGATTGTTTATTCCTTCTAATATATCCTATGGATGAAAGCTTTTTGAAAGGGGGGCGGAAGTACCAGCTGTCCATGCAGCAGTCACATCCCTAAGTAAATCCCTGACCTGCACTGTTGATAATGCCCAGGTGTTAAGGACCCTTCAGATAAAAAGCTGGAGTCCTTATTAAAGGCTTCTTTTTCCTTGGCTGGGCATCGGTGTACTTTTAAGGAGTGGGGTCTCTAGTATAGTGTACAGTTGGTCTACAGGAGCTTATTTGTTTTTACTGTTCTGAAGCAGCATAGAGGCCGCACTGGATGCATATGTGCTTGGCTCATCCTGCTTGGGCCCAGTTGCAGTTGAACGGGGCATACTTGCAAACTGGCTTAAATGCGTGGTTGCTAAAAAAGCACGCTTGCTGGAGCACGTGTTTGCTTAACCACTTCAGCCCCGGAAGGTCTTCACACTTTAGGACCAGAGCCCTTTTTGCGATTCGGCACTGCGTCGCTTTAACTGACAATTGCGACCTTGTACCCAAACGAAATTTGCGTCCTTTTTTTTCCACAAATAGAGCTTTCTTTTGGTGGTATTTGATCACCGCTGCATCATTTCTGATCGCCGCTATAAACAAAAGAAGAGTGACAATTTTGGAAAAAAAAAACAAATTTCTTACTTTTTTGCTAAAATACAAATACAAAAAAAAATATAAAAAAACATATTTTTCATCAGTTTTGGCCGATTTATATTCTTCCTCATATTTGTGATAAAAAAAAATCGCAATCGGCGTTTATTGATTGCTTTGCGCAAAAGTGGCCGCGTTTACGGACTATGAGAATTCATTTCTGGGGTTTTTATTTTTTTATTTTTTTTTACTAGTTATGGCAGCGATCTGCAATTTTTAGCGGTTCTGTGATATTGCAGCAGACATGTCGGACCATTTTGACACTTTTTTGGGGCCTTTGGCATTTATACAGCGATCAGTGCTATATAAATGCATTGATTACTGTGTAAATGCCATTGGCAGTGAATGGGTTAACCTGCAGGGGGCGCTCTAAGGGTTAACTGTGTTCCCTGGGCGTGTTATAACTGTGTGTGGGCTGCCCTAGCAGGGGAAGGGGAGTGATCACAGCTTCCATATAGAGGAAGGCTGTGATCACAGCCCTTCCCCCTCTCACAGAACGGAGATCCGTGTTTACTTACACGGACCTCCGTTCTTTCACTGCGGGGGGGGCATCGCGGGTAGCCGGCGGAGATCGAGTCCCCTGCACCCGCTCCCTGGCCCCCCCCCGAACACAGTGAGCGTGCAGGCGCGCCTCCGCTGGCACGCGCACGCTCACAGTCCATGATATCGAGCCACCTTGTTGCCGTCAACCTGCGGTTGACGGTCGGCAAGTGGTTACAGCATGTTTGTTAAAATATGTTTAACTTGGTTGATAAAACACATGTAGGCTAAAACACAGGGTTGCAAAGCAACACGTCGCATACAGACTCGTGTTACACAGACACTCATGTCGCATAGAGACTAGTGTCACATGGGCTCGGGTCGCATGGACTCGGGTCGCATAGAGACACATGTCGCATGGGCCTGTGTAGCATGGAGACTTGTGTCTGCATGGGTACGTGTCTGCATAGGTCGCATGAGGCATAGCACACATGATGCCTATGAATGCACGTTTCGCATAAACACATGCCTGCTTGCTTACATAGGCACGTTATGCATAAACACATTCCTGCTTACTTACATATGCATGTTTTGCATAAACACATGCCTGCTTGCTTACTAATTGAACCTATTATGGTCCCGAAGACAAACAAGGAGGTGAGGCCTATTCTAGATCTCAAGGTCCCAAAGCAAGTTCTTGCCGTACGGCATTCTGCTTTGAGTCAATCCGCCCAATGATTGCCTTGCTCCAGGAAGGAGATTTTTTGGCATTAAGACATCAAGCATGTGCCAACTTGGCTACCTCCTCAGATGTTTTTGCGTTTTGCAATAGAAGAACAACGCTATGAGTTCTGGCTCTGCCATTCAAGATCATAAAAGCTCCCTGAATCTTCATAAAGAGTCTGACTCCAGTGCTGGGCCTTCTAAGCTCACAAGGGGTCCTAATAATGGGATGTCTGGACAATCTCTTGCTCTGAGATCAGTCTTGGTGCAGACTGGAGCAGAATGTGACCCTATCAATCCTGGAAAGCAGGGGTTGGGTCATGTATGTAGGGAATTCCTTACTAGACCCAGTTCAGTCTCTGGAATATCTAGGTCTACAGCTAGATACAGTCCAGGCAAGGTTACTCTCACTGCTGAGCGGATCAGTGACCTCAAGGCTCTGGTAAGCCAGGTGAGGGTGATGAGACACTTCAGTTCACCTCTGTGAGGCTGCTAGGGAAGATGGTAGCCTCTTTCGAGGCAGTCCCCTATGCACAGTTTCACTCCAGGGTGCTTCAGTGCAACATCCTGGCAGAGTGGGACAGACAATTGCAGACTTTGGATTCCTGCATTTCCTTCTCTCCCAGGGCTCGATGGAATCTCGCCTGGTGGCTCCTAAACCAGAATCTGTCTCAGGGCAGATCTTTTCTTCCAGTGTCCTAAAACAAGAAGACTACAGATGCCAGTCTTATAGGTATGCGGAATGGTCATGGGGGACTCCATGGTCCAGGGGAGATGGCCCTTGGTGGAACAGAGATTGCCCATAAACCTCAGAGAGCTGCGAGCTATTCGGCTAGCTCTGAGCTATTGGACATCCAGGTTGCAGGGCTACCTGGTAAGGGTACAGGCCATCAAGACCACGGCAGTGGCAAGTTTGCAAGACTCTGCAGTTCACAACCCAGGCGTGGGAAAATTGGAAGGCAGTCTTTCTCAGCCACCAACAGATACACCCGGGAGAGTGGTCACTGCATCCTGAAGTGTTTTGGGAAATTTCCCTGCGCTGGGGGATGCCAGAGGTTGATCTACTGGCATCCCAATTCAACAACAAAGTCCAGCCGTTTGTGTCCCGAGCAGGGGATCCTTTGGCTATAGGAGTAGCTACTCTGGGGATTCCATGAGCCCTGTTCTCCTTGATTTATGCCTTTACCCCAATCTCTCTGCTACCGCATCTCTTGTGCAAAATTCAGGAGGATGCAGCAACAGTAATTCTAGCAGTGCCAGATTGGGCCAGGAGGCCTTACTACCCAGAAATAATGAGGTTAACGGCAGACGGGACTTGGCAGCTTCCGGTCCGATCCGATCTACTCTCTCAGCGTCCTATATTCCACCTGAATTAACATGCCCTAAGCTGACGGCATGGCGATTGAAGCCACGGTATTGAGAGATCCTGGGTTTTTTGGGTCCTGTGTTTACAATGGTAAACGCTAGAAAGCTAGTCACCAGGAAGGTTTATCACAGGGTCTGGAAGGCTCACATTGCGTGGTGTGAGGTCAGGAAATGGCATCCCCGCAAGTATGTGATTGGTAAAATGTTAGCCTTTCTTCAAGCAGGAGTCTTGAAGCTGGTTTTGACTACAATTAAAGGACAGGTTTCTGCCTTGTCCATGTTTTCAGAAACCTTGGAATTCTCGCTCCTTGATCAGGACCTTTCTTCAAGGGATAACTCATCTGTTACCACCTGTTAGATCTCCTCCCTGTCCATGGGATTGAATTTGGTTTTGTCAAAGCACAATTTTCTGCCTTGTCCATATATTTTCAGAGGCCTTGGCTTTTCACTCATTGATCAGGACTTGTCTACAAGGGCTAACTTGGCTGTTACCACCAGTCAGATTGCCTTCCTGTCCAGGGGATTTGAATTTGGTTTTGTCAGTGCTGCAGAAGCAGCCTTTTGAACCTATTAGGGAGATTCTCTTGGTTGATTTGATTTTTTTTTTTTCTTTCTTTGTTTGCCATCACCCTAGCCAGAATGGTTTTGGAGTTGGCAGCTCTTTCTTGTAGTCAGATCTGAGATTGCACCAGGATAAGGTGGTGTTGCGGCTTCTTCCATCCTTCCTACCGAAGGTAGTGTCAGCCTTTCATCTCAATGAAGATATTATCTTACTTTCTTTTTATTCTCCGCCCTCCCCACCGGAGGAGAGACGATTGCACTCTTTAGATGTGGTGCGTGCTCTTAAGATCTATCTGAAGAGATCTGCAGACGTCAGTAAGACTGATGCCTTTTTTTGTTGCCTGAATGCCCTAGGAAGGGTCAGGCGGCATCCAAGGCAGCTGTTTTGGCTGTGGATTAGCTAGCTGATTACTCAAGCTTATGGTTTAAAGGGGGAGAGCTCCCCGACTCGGGGTGAGAGCTCTTTCCACCAGGAGATAGGGACCTCCTGTGCTTCTGCCACCAGACGTTGGTAGCACAGATTGTGAGGCCGCTACATGGTCCTCAGTACATAAATTCACATGATTCTATCAAGTGGAATGTTAGAACAGCGGAGGATTCTGCTGCTTTTTGGCCACAGCATATTAAGGGCTGCGATTTATTTGGGATGGTGTCTCCCTCCCCCCAGGGATTGCTCTGGGACTTCCCAGTATGTATAGAATATATAGCCTGCTCTGTGTCCCGTGATGTCCTTCGAAAGAAAACTGGATTTTTTTTTATACATACTTACCTGTAAAATCAATTTCTTTCGAAGGACATCACGGGACACAGAGGTCCCTCCCCTCTCTCTTTGTGGAGTTTATTGCTTGCTACAAAACTGAAGTGCTCCCAGTGTGGGAGGGGTTATATAGTAGGGGGAACTTCCTGTTTGTTTTTTATTTGATTGCCAGTTTGATCGATAGGTGGCGTATAACCCAGTATGTATAGCATATATAGCCTGCTCTGTGTCCGTCCCATGATGTCCTTGGAAAGAAATGGATTTTACAGGCAAGTATACATAAAAAATCCAATTTTTCTTCCTATCTAGACTTTGTCTCAGAAGGATGACGTAACTGCATCACGCCTCACCGAATATCGCAGTTGCGCAATACTTTAACTTAAAGCGGTAGTAAACCCATCCATTTAACAGTTTACAAATCAGTTACATTTCCGGCACATGCCGGAAATGTAACATTCCAATTGGTTGTGCTCTAAGCCACACTAAGCTACTCCTACCTCACAAGAAAAAACGTAAGTCAGCTGCTGCTTCTTTTTAGCGAGAGGTGTCTTTTCTCTGTCTCCTAGGCATGAACCTCAAAAGTAGAGCTAAACGCTTCTTTCATCCAAGTCCACTAAGCCTGGCCAATCACAATGAAGGGGTACCGCACTACTTTGAGTGGAGGACATCTGTTGGTGTTTGCGCCAGTCTGGATACAAGACATCCCAGACCTCTTGTGTTCCATCTGTCATTCAAAGGGGTACAAAAGAGTTATTCTCTGCTACCTCTTAGCTTTTTACTTTCCAGTCTGCCAGCTTTAGACCAAAAGAATGTAGATTTAATGACCACATTGCATCAACCTTAAGCAAAAGGAGTGCTTGTGCCATTTCCTTCAAAAAAGTAGTTTCATGGTTTTTATATTCAAATTTATTCACAGTATTAAAGTAATCCACCCCATTCTGGACTTTAAAGCCCTTAACAAATTTCTTTGTGTACTAACATTCAGGATGAAGTCAACAAGATCTGTCATTGCATCATACAAGAGGAATTTCTGGCTTCAGTAGATGTAATGCCTACCTCTGCACATCCCCATCTTCCCTTTCATCAGCACTTTCTGTGTTTTGCTGTTGGAGACCAACACTTCAATTTGTAGCACTGCCACTTGGGCTCTCCCCTGCATCCTCAGTGTTCACAAAAGTGCTTGCCATGCTTCTGGCCCTTCTGCAGATCCAGGCCATTCATGTTACAAGTTACCCGGGCGGCCTCTTGCTGAAGGACTCCTCTGCCAAAACGTTGTCTAACATCCTAGTTGCTTCCTTAAAGTGATTGTTACCCCAACATTGCATATTCCTGATATGTACCTGCTCTACCACATACTTGCGTTAAAGAGTATCCTGCTTTCTTTGTATTGATTCCTTTGTGTGAAATCCCAGGTGTTCCTGCCAGTCCCTCTGCTTTCCTATTAAAACCTGACCAGGCTAAGCAGGAGAACACACAACGTGGTCAGTTCTTTAGCTATGCCTGCTCTCCAGTGATCAGACTTGTCCTGGGGGGGGGGGGGGGGGGGGGGGGGGGGGGGGGGGGGGGGGGGGGGGGGGGGGGGGGGGGGGGGGGGGGGGGGGGGGGGGGGGGGGGGGGGGGGG
>BLSH010187267.1:98958-118591 GCA_018402905.1 Glandirana rugosa | reverse complement strand
ATATGAAGAGGTTTTTTATGGAAGTTTTAACTACAGTCCTATGAACTACATTTATGAAGGACATTTGAACTGAACTATTTTTGTAGCGCTGCATAGTATCACCTACATTGGTCTAGTGATACAATTGTTACATAATTTATACTTAATACTCACCTAGGCACAAACTTAGTCCATCCACAGCTCTGGAGAACAATTGTCAGGCGGATTTCCTAACTGGTTAATGCCTAAACCCGGGGGGGGAGTTCTCTGCATTCTGAGATCTTTCAAAATCTCTGTCAAAGTTCGGGCTCAAGGTTCAACAACAAGCTAAGCAAATGTGGGGGCCAAAACCGGGGATCTTATAGCTTTTGCTGTAAATGCCCACTTGATTTCTTGGACAACTTTCAAGCTAGCTAATGCTTTTCCTTCAATGAAAATCCACCCCAACTGCTACATAAGATATAGGAGGAAAGGGTTCCAGTAATTATCAGCACACCAAATTGGCCTAGAAGAACTTGGTACACAGACATACTAAAATTTTTGCCAGGCGAGCCTTGGCCTCTTTCAAACACCCTATTCCATCCTGATTTTCAGTCACTGGCTTTAATGGCTTGAAACTCAATTCCTAAAATAAAGGGCTACAGTATATCTGACACTGTTATTACCACCTTACTCCGAGCAGGAAAATCCAACTTCCACAAGATTAACCATCACATGGAAAGCTTACTTTGCTTGGTATGAGAATAGAAAATGTAGACCCACATAATACTCAGTTGTATTTTGCCCTTACCTCAGTGAGAACATTGTTGTTTCTTCCTTTTTTTCCTGCCCCAAAACAGAAAGAAAACTGCTATACATTGGCTAGATGTGGTCAGTTCTGTCAAGAAGCCTCAGCCTCTGTTTGCAAAAACGAGTCCCTTTTTTCTCGGCCTGACTAGAGGGCATCCTGCTTTCTGCTCCACCATTGACAGGAAATCAAGCAACTTCTCTCCATGGCTTATGCCCTGAGGGATCAAGTTCTTCTTTTTCCTAACAGAGCCCATTCCACAAGAGCAGTTGGTTTCTTTTGGACTGTTCAACATCAAGCATCTGCTTTTTACATTTGTAAGTCCACCACCTGGTCCTCTGTGCACATGTTCTCTAAGTACTGGTGTGAGATTCAGCTTTTATGCATGTTTCCGTCAGTTTTTTTAACCCTCATTTTCTTGTAAGCCTGTTGGCAGTTCTGATTTCTATGTTGCCAATCCCTCAATTCATTGCTTGGGTATGTCCTATGGTCTATGAACAAGAGTCTTGTGTCCTGTACTGTACAATTAAATTAATCAGAATTTTGACTTACTAGTGCATTTCTTTTCTTGGATTACAGGACACAGGCCCCTCCCCTGTGTATCTTATTGCTTTCTAAAAACTGGAGTCTCGTGGGGTTGAGTACATCCTAGGGACATAGTGTGACAAGTAGTTGTTTTTTTTTTTTTTTTTTTTTTTTTTTACTAGGGTTCACTTATCTGAAGTTAGCCTTCATATAATGCATGAACTGTCAATGTGAGTCCTGTTCTTTACTCTAAACTTTACAGGTACTGTAGGTCAAAATTCCCTTTTTTTTTTTTTCTTTTTTTTTTTAATTTGTCTTTTTGGAAAAAAACATATAAATCAAATGAATAAAAACAGATCTTTGCTAAGAATCCCTGGCAGTGTTATGTGGTTTCTTCCAACCCCTGTGGATAGTCCTTTTTGCTGAGCAGCTTGGTCTCTATGTAAAGGAAGAGAAAAATACAACTAGGGGGCATGCAAAATAAAAAAAAAAAAGGCATTCTAAAGTCAAAATGTTTTTTTTTTTACCTTCCTGCATTACCTGCATGAAGGTAAAAAAACCTTTAAACTTGCTGTTTCTCCTTTTTTATTAGGTTTAGATGATATAACAGACAACTCTTGATTTAGCATAATCATATACATAAATTTGCTATCCAGAATCCTTATCGGTCTCTTATTCAAGATTACTATTTCCAAACAAGTCAAATCAACACATAAAAGGAAGAAACCAGATGTTCAGATCATACATCAGCTATGTCCCTTGTTTACCCAATTGGGAACAAACTGTAAACAAGGATGTTTGAAATAGAAGGGGAAGAGGAAAAGTAGAAGGAAGGTAATGGTGAGGAAGTTACAGTTAATTTTAGAAGTAACAAGTTTGCTAGTACTCTTTACAGACACTCAATAATTGCCATTATCTTTTAAAAATTAGAGGCCTTCGGATGTAATAGCCAGGTGCCAAATTTTAAGGAATTTATCTATAGTACCTTTCCTGTGGGCTAGCATAAGCTCGAATTGTGCTTGTGAGTCGAGTCTCATTATGACTTCAGGTTAGGAGCTAGAGTGGATTTCCATAATTTGGTAATTGTTAGTCTTGAGGCAGTTAATATATTAGCTACAATTATCCTATAATTTATTTGTTATAGATCTAAGTTGATACCTAATAATGCCATTTCTGGTGTTAACTCGTTAAGAATTCCTGTGAGGGAGGCAATAAAAGTTGATATAGAGTTCCAGAAGCTTAATAAATTTTTACATTGCCATAAGGTGTGAAAGAGGTTGGAGATACTGAGAAAAGTTCTTCAGACAGCCGCACTCCAAAAATTGCCGTTTATTGGTAAAATCAAATGACATACAAGCAGAGCATATTGGGGGACAAACCCCAGGTACAAAAGCTGACGCGTTTCACGTCTATCTGACGCTTAGTCATAGCTATGATTAAGCGTCAGATATAGACGTGAAACGCGTCAGCTTTTGTACCTGGGGTTTGTCCCCCAATATGCTCTGCTTGTATGTCATTTGATTTTACCAATAAAGGGCAATTTTTGGAGTGCGGCTGTCTGAAGAACTTTTCTCAGTATCTCCTGTATCATGGCGGAGCCTGCACCCTATGGAAGCGGTCACATCTGTGGAGTGAAGCCGTGGCTTTGAGCGGGTATTGTCTTCCCGTGTGAAAGAGGTTACCGGTATGGGTGTTACATCTCCAATATAGGGAAGATTAATTGGTATAGATTTTAGATAACCTGTAAGGGATTAAATACCAGCAATTTAGTATTTTCTGGGCATTGTCCCAGTGTTCAATGCAGGAGGATGCGGAGCTGTTAATCTTTATGGCTTTGCTCTAAGATTCCCATGAGAAGGATTTAGATAGATCAGATTCCCATATAACCATATTTCTTGTCTTAGCTTTAAAGGGATAGGAGGTTAGGAGCCAATAAAATAGGGAAATATATATATATATATATATATATATATATATATATATATATATATGTATGGTAAAAGTTTCTAAGATGTTTTTTTGTTTGTAATTTGTCCCAGACATGAGGTTTTTGTCTCTCGGTTAAGTTGTAAAAGAAATGAATACCTTGTTTTTGCCACTGTGAGACGTTGATTCTCGCTTTACAGTATTCTAGGGCTGTTACTGGAAGCGTGAGTTTTGATTGGATCAATTAAAGGTTGTAGTTCCTGTCATGGCTTTCCTTGCCGAGATCGTAGCCTTGATTGTCAAGTAGTTGGGTAATACTGATTTGGGTATTATATAGTATGCTGTGGCTAAAGCCACGAGGTCATTTCTTTTCGCTATTTCTTTTTCAATATTTAACCAAAGTTTTGTATTGTCATGGACAAACCAATATTTCATTTGGTCTAATAGAGTGGCGTGATAGTATAGGTAAATGGTGAATTCATTCCCCCTTTGGATTTAGCCATTGATAAAATTGCTAAGGATATTCTTGGCTTTTTCCCATTCCAGGTCAGATCATTTATTATTTTATTTATTTGAGTAAAGAATTTTTTTAAGAGTTGGAATAGGGAGAGCTCAAAAGTAGTGTAATATTTTCAGTAATGTGTGCATCTTAAATGCAGCGATTCTTCCTGTCCAAGACAGTGTTTTTTAATGCGACAGTCTTGTTTGATTTGATCAATCAGTGATGGAAAATCTATTTCATATAGTTTGCTGATCGGATAGGTAAGGCGTATTCCTAGATATGTTATTGATGAGCCATCCCAATTGTATTGGGATTTACTTTTTAGAAGCGCTACTTTGTCTAGGGGTATATTCATTGGAAGTACGTGGCATTTGTCTGGGTTTATTTTGTAGTAAGAGACTGATCCAAATTCCTCTAATATTCTATTTGTTTCGTTTAGTGATAGTTCTGGGGATGTCAGAGTTAATATCACATCATCGGCAAAAAGTCCCAATTTGTGTTTAACTTTTGGCCAATTTTGATCCCTTTAATTTGGTTATTAGATCTGATATATATTGCGAGTGATTCAATTATTAGTGAAAAAATTATTGGGGAGAGAGGACAGCCTTGTTTAGTTCTGTTAGAAAGGGTGAAGCTCTTAAAAATGCTGCCAGAAGTAAACACTTTAGTTGTTGGGGCTCTATAGAGAGAAATTATTACTTCAAGAAAAAAATCCATGTATACCGTATTTTTTGAGGGTTTCTGCGATAAACCTCCAATGAACCCTGTCAAATGCCTTCCCCGCATGCAATCCAAGAAGCAGAGAAGGCATCCGACAGTGCCCCACCCAATTCATTACATTGATCATTCTCCTCGTACTATCAGGTCCTTGTTCACCTTTAAACACTTCAGCCCCGGAAGGATTTCCAGCTTTAGGACCGGAGCCCTTTTTGCGATTTGGCGCTGCGTCGCTTTAACTGACAATTGCGCGGTCGTGCGGCGTTGTACCCAAACGAAATTTGCGTCCTTTTTTTCCCACAAATAGAGCTTTCTTTTGGTGGTATTTGATCACCTCTGCGTCATTTCTGATCGCCGCTATAAACAAAAGAAGAGCGCCAATTTTGCAAAAAAAACCAAATTTCTTACTTTTTGCTAAAATACAAATCCAAAAAAAAAATATAAAAAAACATTTTTTTTCACCGTTTTTGGCCGATTTATATTCTTCCTCATATTTGCGATAAAGAAAATCGCAATCGGCGTTTATTGATTGGTTTGCGCAAAAGTGGTCGCGTTTACAGATGATAATTCATTTTTGGGGTTTTTCATTTTTTTAAATTTTTTACCAGTAATGGCGGCGATCTGCGATTTTTAGTGGTACTGCGATATTTCAGCGGACTTGTCGGAACGTTTTGACACTTTTTTGGGACCATTGGCATTTATACAGCGATCAGTGCTATAAAAATGCACTGATTACTGTGGTAAATGCCATTTGCAGTGAAGGGGTTAACCTGCAGGGGGCACGCTAAGGGTTAAGTATGTTCCCTGGGCGTGTTCTAACTGTAGGGGGGCTTGCCTAGCTGTAGAAGGGAAGTGGTCACAGCCTTCACTTACAGGAAGGCTGTGATCACAGCCCTTCCCCCTCACACAGAGCGGAGGTCCGTGTTTACTTACACGGACCTCCGCTCCTTCACTCCGGGGGGGCATCGCGGGTGGCCGGCGGCAATCGAAGCCGCCGCACCGGCTCCCTGGCCCCCCCCGAACACAGTGAGCGTGCGCGCGCGTGCTCACAGTGGCTCTGTATTGCGCCCGCCGTCGTATGACGGCGATTTGCGTTATAGAGCCACTTTGTCGCCGTCAATTGCCGACCAGCGGTCGGCAAGCGGTTAACAAAGCCTACTTGGTCTGGTTCAATTAGTAGAGGCGTTATATCTAGTAAGCGATTAGCTAGGATTTTTGCGTATATTTTAAGGTCTGTATGTAATAAAGATATGGGTCTTTAGTTTGTGGGTGATGAGGGGTCCTTGTCTTGTTTTGGTATGGTAATTATGATCGCTTCTAGCATTTCTTTAGGAAATGCATGATTGCTTGCTACGTTATTATATAGTACACTCAGGTGAGGTGGTGGCAATTTTTGAAATGCTTTAAAGTACTCGCTGGACAATCCGTCTGGTCCGAGGGCTTTATTATTAGGCAGTGAGTGGATAGCTTTTTCGATTTCTTTTTCAGTGATTGGTTCGTTTAATTTGCTAAGGGCATTGGGGTCTATGTTAGGGAATTTAATTTGGTTTAAGAATTTTTTAATATCTGAAGTTTGTGGTTGATAGGTCTTGTCATCATCTTTGATATTATACAATTCTTAATAATATTCAGCAAAGATATTGGCTATTTCTTGTGGGTTGTATGCGGGTCTACCCGTCTTATGATGTATTATTCTGTATATTTTTTGTTTATTTTTTTTTATGTCGTATCTGGATTGCTAAATACTTTCCTGCTTTATTACTTTGGGAATAGTGATTTAGTTTGAGTTTTTTTAAATATTTTTCGTTGTTAGCGACAAGAAGTGTTTGTAATTCACCTCTTTTTTTATTTAATTTTTGAAGTAATGAAGTATGGTTAGGGGAATTTTTGTGGTGTTCTAGTTTAGAGATACTATCTAATTGTTGAGCATTTGATTTCTTCTTCTCTTTTCTCTGGAGGCTAGTTGTATTAAAATCCCCCTTACATAGGCCTTATGGGCGCACCATATACTGCTAGCAGATACACAATCGTTATTCAGTTTGAAATATTCTTCTAATCTTTCCTTCATCACTGATAGGGATTTGTTTTGCGAGAGGATATATGTGTTATTCCTCAAAAGTGTGGAGCGGAGATTTGGATGTCCCAGATCTATGCTTAATGTAATTGGCGCGTGATCCGACCAAGTTATATTATGGATCTGAGTGTCTTTGATTTTTTGTAGTAATTTCCTATCGGTGATGAAGAAGTCGATTCGCGAATAGGACTTATGCATGTTGGGATAAAAGGTATAGTCCTTTCCTGTTGAATGAAGACACCTCCATGGATGGTACATATCATCTTGGAAGAAAAGGCTGGATAGACCTTTCCTAAATGAGTGTGTTCCTTTAGTTGTGCCCAGGCTTGGGGTCATGGGGCGTTGAAGTCCCCGCAGATTATTAAATTTCCTTTTTGGATTTTTTTAATAGTCTTGAGGGTTTTCTGTAGGTATTGATATGGATTTCTGTTTGGAGCATATATGTTTGCTATTGTCAAGGTGGAGTTTTCAATATTTGCTACTTTGATGACGTATCTCCCTTGTTTATCTGTTTTAGAGTCTAGTAGCTGAAAAGAGATAGAGTCTTTGATCACCGTCGTCTTTTTTTTTTTTTTTTTTTTCTTTTAGTTGTTTGATGAGAAAATATGTGGGAATCTTTGGAAAAATTTGGGTGGATTGTCCCTTGTGAAGTGGGTTTCCTGTAAAGACAGGATGTCACAGTCAAGTTTTAATGCGTCAAACCATAGTGTCTTCCTTTTAATGGTGTTGAGTCCTTTAGTATTCAGTGTTAACATTTTAAGATTTGCCATTTAATGGGTAGGATTTATCTATGTAGATTGTTCCAGCGTGGTGGATTTGTTGAGGCGATGTCGCAAACTTCAAGATTGTAACTTCCATATTTGTTCAAAGATAGAAGGAGAAATAAAGTAGATAACGTCAACTTTAGTGAAAAAATTAAGTAAAAAAGTTTAAGGATCTGGAGGGGATCCTTGTGTGCAAGCGATTTTGCACAACCAACTCCATGATGGGGAAGCAGAGAACCTGTGAACCGGGACCTTTTAATGTGTGTGATCCTCAGGTCTACGATGTCTCCAAATGAGAGCGGATTCAGGGTGTATACCCATTTGTGAAAGATTTCTGTTTCATTGGTTCAGTTTGATTTAGTGTGCCACTGAGAGGTTAGCTTTGATGGCGGGAGACTTTTTGAAGAAGGATCTATTCCCTCATCTAGGAGTATTTCCCATGTTCTCAATAGCTTCAGACCTCCTCCTAGAGAGTAAATGGTGTAGGATTTATCTTTTTCAACCATAATCTTGGTGAGAAAGCCCCATTTGTATATCAGCTTGTGGTTGCATAACACCTTGGTAATAGGGTTCAGATTTTTCTGGGCCTGTATGGTTGCTTGTGAGAGATCAGAATACAATACTATTCCTGCATAGGGTTCTGGAAGTGGGGAGTGGAGTCTTGCAAACTGCATGAGTGAATCTTTGACTTCAAAAAAAGGATCTTGGCGATTATGTCTCTTGGAAGCTTTTTGGGTATGTGCGACGGTTTGGGGAGCCTATGGGCTCGGTCTATCATTAATTCCTGTTTAGGTATTGCTGGAAGAAGGTCATGGGTCATTTTTTAAAGTTAGCTATTTTTAACTTTTTCGGGTATTCCGCGGAATTTGACGTTATTACGTCTGGACCTGTCTTCCAGGTCTGCGACTTTCAGTTTCAGTTGCTTCAATTCTTCCAGAGTAAAATGGTCATCTACAAGTTCGTTATGCGCCTCTGTAAAGTCCGTCATTTTATTCTCTATATAATCCACTCTTTCTCCCAAATCGTCTGTCCCTTTTTAGATTTTTGCATAAAGGTCCACATGTCCTGCTGCAGAGCTCCCGTTAATGATTTGAGCATTTCTTTCATGTCCGTGTCTAACACTGCTGTTCCTGTGGTAGGGAATGCATCAAGCTGTTCCCCATAAGGATTTTTACTGAACATGTTATCACAGTCCTTATATATATATCACTTACTTGTGATTCAGCTTCAGAGATCCTTCTTTTTTGCTTGGCAGGACTGGATATTTCAGAAAGGATTTCCTCCTGTTCTGGCTGCTGTTTCTGCATCTGCCAGTCTGGCATTTCCTCAAAGCGCTCTGCCTGTGTAGCTGCATGTGTGACTGAGGAGGGGCCAGCGCCATCTTGCTTTCTAGGAGATCTGGCCAGGCTGCAGAAATCCCCTAATTTATGGGGTTTATCTCTTGTTTTTCATTTCCCCATAGGGCCAGTGTTGTGGACCGCTCCTTCCTGCATCTGTGGATGCCTTCGGATCAGCTCTAAGTCGCCGCTAGCCGCTGTAATAAAGTCCGGTGTACAGGAGCTCTGTCAGTGAGCTTCCATTCACCTCCGTCACCGGCCACGCCCCCTGTTTCTCCCCTTTTGATCCACTGTCTGTTCCATTGCTCATCTGCACTAGCACTGGTCTCTTTCCCTGCTCTCACAGTACAGACTGAGAGCAGAAAGAGCCATTGGCTTCTGCTGCTGTCAGTCAAATCCAGTGAGGAGAGAGTGGAGAGCATGGCCAAGCCACACTATGTGTGTCTGCATACACACACAGCCCAGTTGGGGAACGCATCTGCACGTGTGCCCCGATAGCTTGCTATGGATGCAAAGTCAGAAGTGGAGGAGAGAACAGCGCTGGCAGGTGACCTCAAGAGAAGAGATAAGCGTCTGCTTTGTGCAATATCCTCCCATAGGGCAGGTAAGTATAAACCTCTCTTTTTTTATTTTAGGGAAAAAAGTGAGTCTTTAGTATCATTTTAACTAAGTTACCTAAGTTACAAAGTTAGTCTAGTGTATCTAAACCCTAGTACAATAAATGTTTTTATATTGCAGTGTACCAGTCCTTAGATGTGGTGGCTGCATTACTTTTCTTCTTTCAGGACTTTTTATTTTTTTTTTACTTTGTGATCCTGTCAGTTTCACACATCTGTCCTAGGGTAATGCTTGCTCCCTGTACCGTATTCATGGGGGGAGGGGGCAGCATAGCCACTTTAGGGTGCTTGATCCAGAGTTAAACCACAGCACACCTCTCCCTCTTTTCATCTTCATAAAATGGGAAATTGCAGCTGGGAGAGGGTTCTGTTGTCCACAGAGATGAACTTGGCAGGGGTAATCCTACTATACCACAAAAGCTGTGCTGTCCCATTAAGATTAAATAGAAAGTGCTCAAGTGCATTGACACTTATACAAAATTCATAATAATTCACAATGATTGAAGTCTGACCCACGTGAGGACATTCTGGATTCCTGAGGTCTGAGGAGAGAGCTGGAGAGTGCAAGCTAGACTGCTGCTGTAATCCTAAAGTGGAGTGATGCCCGCTGTTTTACCCTCTTATAATGTGAGTTTGTTGCATTTGGTAAGAACCTAGTTGTGGCGGTGGTGGTTGCACAGCAGTGATATTGACACAGCACCAGACCATTCAAGGATATGAATTTTTGGTGGTCTTTTATTAGAGAAGCACACAAGCATTTATTTTATATATGCACAATAGCAGGGCTTGACAAATCCAAGGTGCCAGGTCACAATTGTGACTAGAAAATGCGGCCTGGTGCCTGGGTTGTTAGCCCCAGTGGCTAGCATGGGGGGGCGCAGCATTGCCGGGTGGCCAGCAAGTGTTTTCTGACGTCGGGGGTGGAGAGTGGCAGCACTGTGAGGGCGTGTTCTGCCAAAAACTTCAACTTGCCGAGATAGCGGGTAAGGGCAGATGCAGGTCTGTAGTGTAGTAGGATGGGCAGGTCATGGGAGGAACGGAGCCACTGGCAGGAAGGGTCCCTTGTGCAGCTCTCTCCTCCCTCCCTCAAAAGAATGAAGTCCTTGCCAGAATACAGATCTGGTCACTACTCAGTGGAGTCGCCAGGGGCAACCCAGAGTGAGCTGATTCCTTGATCCGAGAAACCGTTGTTGCTGTATCACCGGGTCTGGTGAGATGGCCAGTCGGCCATTATCTACTGACATCCATAGGAACATCCATAGGATCTGCAGTCTCTTACCATTTCCTGTAGTATGTCTGCAGTCTCTGACCCTCTCCTGTAGTATGTGTATTAATGTCCCACTTTACTTGCTCAATTATTTGGCATTGCTCAACTGCTCAGTAAGTGGTAATGATGAGTAGTAACCTGTAGCAACCAATCAGTGAACAGTAGTGATCTGCTGTAACCTCTAGCAACCAATCGGCAATCAGAAATTATGTGCTGTAATCTCTAGCAACCAGTCAGTGAATGGTAATGATTGGCTGTAACCTCTGACAACCAATTGCAATCGCTGCGTGATCTGCTGCAGTAAACTGATTTTGAGTCTACCTGCAATTTGTATGTCTCAGAATGGAGGGGGGGGGGCAAGAAAATGTTTGCCCAATCATTATTAAAGACGGCCCTGATGGGGGGCGGTAGACAAAAATCCCTGCAGGGCCCAGTTTGTTGTTGCCATTTAAAGGAGTACCCCCCTTCTCTCATTTCTGAGTGCACTGAAAAACCACTAGGAAACTGCTAATTTTTTAGACACGTTTAGAGTACGTGTTGTGTTGCTAAATATTGATTTGCCTATTCTCATATCGATTTTTCTGCTATTGATATAGAGCTGCTTATATAGATATATTTGTTCACCTTTATTGCCTGAGGGCAGTTCTACTCTGCTTAGTGAAGTGAACTTTAATTATCTTTTATGCAAATTCTTAATTCTAGTCAAATAGTGTCTACCACTAAGCAGGTGTGTGTTTCTTTTATTGCCTAGATGCTAAAGTAAGATGAAAGGTACAATATGCTGGTGTTGCTACGTGCATCTGTAGTGATTCAATCAACCAGATGTTTGAGGGGCTGAGGGTAATCTTGGACACATTTCCCCAGTTTTGAGAGACAGGGGACCTAAACACTGCTGTGCTCAGGCAGTGTTACAAGCCCTGTCTCATTTAAGCAGGCCTCGTGGCAACTGAACAGCTTATTTACAGCGTTACTTTATTTTAGAGGTGCCAGAACACCTTAACACTGCTGTGGGCAGGCAGCGTTAAGAGCCCCTTCTGGAGCTCCACCGGTCAGCCAATGAGGAGTGACGTTGTGTCCGCACACGTCACCCCACCCATCCACCGCATGAGGATCTAAAGCTGGGAAGGCCTGCTGCGTAGCTGATGGACGTGAGTGGGGCCACATGTCTAAGTTTAGCCTAAGGCCTCATGAAGCCTAGAGCCGCCTCTGGTTAAATACCCCCAGAAGAAAGCTCTATCTGTCAGAAAAAAATGTTAATTTAATTTGGGTACAGTGTTGCATGACCGTGCAATTGTCCTTCAAAGTGAAGATGAAAATTGGTCTGGAGAGGAAGGGGGTGATTGTAATCAGTAGGTAAAAAAAAATGGCTCCCAACTTTTTTAACTTGCTCCTAGATTCAAAGCAAATTTATGAAGCCCTGAACAATAGCACTTTGTATATAGATTGTTTGCACATTATATATTATGAAATAATTGCACTGGAGCACTTTTTAGGTGCAGTTTGTATTGATGTAGAATTTATTAATTTAATGGACTACTGTTACTTGTTTTTGATCTAAATTTTGTATAAGTTTCATTGCACTTGAGCAGCTTTTTTTTTTTTTATAAAAAAGATATCACAAACAGATTGCTGGTGCATTTTTACGCTACTGCACTCTGCCTACAGGTCTGTTGCCCATACCTTTTGTATAGACTGTCATTTTCAGAGCTATAGGTAGTGTGAATGAACCATGGACACGCTGCTCAGCGTGCCTGCAGTTCATTCACACTACAAAGTCCATCTACCGGGGGGTGGCTGACAGGACTTGTAGTTTTTTTTTTTTTTTTTCTTTTCGTGTGGGTGGAGCCCCACACAGCCACACTGTTATCAAAATCAGGGGGAGAGGAGCAGAACAAGAACATGTTACAACTAAATACCGGTATAACATGCTCTAAAAGGTGAACTTATCTTTTAACGCTCTGGAGTGAAAAAAGAATGGGCATGCCTACCTGCTTCAAATGCTATGTCTTTACTTTGACTAATGATTTGTGCATCTTTATATGGAAATGGTTAAAAATATGAATATATTCAGTTTTTAAGCAAGCCAAAAGTTTTTGTTTTCGCTATCCACCAATTTAAACATCACTTTGTTTCCACTTCCTTCATTAAAATATTGATATTGCCCTTTGTTTTGCAATAGACGACAAGACATTTCAAGAAAAACTTAAATCATTTATACATCAGAGACATTCCAGCCTTGGAGGACAATCTGCTTTAAGTCATGTGTTTTCAAGCAAAAGCCCCTCCGAGTTTTCAGATACACTGGAGAAAGGTGATATAAAAATTTGCATTCAATGATAAATGTCTTACAGTAGATCCTTAAAGTAGATATCATGTAATCACTCAAAACAAAATCTGATATTAATACACAAAATAAATTAAAAAGTACATATAAATTGACTGTCATACATGCCTTTGAAGTGAAACGTCAGACCTGAGAAACTCCTCTACAGTACTTGTATGTGAATTGGTATGACAAAAACTTTCAGGTAATGCTGAAGGCAGTCTACCCCTTCCTGTCTTCTGCACATTCCTCTTGGCAAGTGAGGAGGTCTATTATAATGATAGAATGCAAAACAAGGTCACTGTCCACCTATAACTGGCCACTACAGCAAGGAGCCATGGAGAATGGGAATGTGGAAGTGGACAGCAGGCATTCCAGCCAGAAGTGTTGGCTGCTGGAAGAACCTGGCATTTGACCTCAGCAGGAGGTACTGGGAGCTGCTGCAGGTATGTTCAGACAGCTCTGGGAGCCTGCATTTCACACCTGTCAGCAGCTTTTTGGGTTTCCTTAATGACAAAATGATATAACCAATTTCAGTGTTCTAATAGTGTAAAAGAGGAGCTTCTCGAACATGCTGAATAATATTGTTTCGCAATTTCAGCAGTTTCGTCTTTACAAAAACGCTTGTTTTAGAGTTAAAAAATAATGAATAATTACACAAGTACCATAAAATTTGCTCTATTCTTGAAATATTTTTTTCTTGAATTCATGAATATGAGAGAGTACTATATTAGAGTACACTATTTGCTTCATTATGTTAATATCAAGTACAGTCATGTAGAAAACGTACACTGCCTGAAAATTTACTTTTTACACGTTTGAACAGGCAAACATAACATCATCATTTAAACAGTGCCTACAGATAAAGGTGAGTCACTTTAATAAAAACACAAGGAAAATTTACCCTTTTAATAATTTTTTGGGTGAAAACTTCAACAAAGGTAATGTGTACAGTGAAAAAAGTAAGTACACCACTGGCATCAGAAGATGTTATTGCCCACTTTAGCAGAAAACTTCTTGCAGGCATTTTGCATGACTGCCCACAAGTCTCTGCCAATGGTTTGACATTTTTGACCACTACATGTAAAATGAATTAATTAGCAAGATGTTTGTGGGGTGTTTTCTTCCACGAACAGCTCCTTTCAAATACCTCCACATTTCATTTGGATTTAAATCTTTACTTTGGCAAGGCCAGTCTGTAAACTTCTATTTCTTCTTTCTGAGCTATTCCTTTATTGATTTGTTAGTGTGCCAGTTTAACTTTTACCTTTGAACAGTTGGGCCTCAGATTCTCATCAAGCACTAAGATATGATGCAGAATTTATAGTGGATTCAATGGCTACCCAGAACCTGAAACGGCAAAGCAACTTCAAACCATCCCCTCTTCAGTCAGTCTGTCATGAATGCTACTGCCAGACTCCTCTACCTTACCAACCGCTCAGTGTCTGCCACCCTTCTCCACCAATCCCTACAGTGGCTTCTGGCGACCCAGCAAATAAAATTCAAAATACTAACAACAACATACAAAGCCATTGACAACTTTGCCTTGAGCTACATCGCCAATCTTGTCTCCAAATATCAGCCAAACTGTCCTCTCCACTGCTCTCAAGACCTCCTGTTCTCAAGCTTCCTTGTTTCCTCCTCCCATGCTCATCTCCAGGACTCCTCCAGAGCCTCTCCCATCCTCTGGAACTCTATACCTCAATCAGTCCGGCTATCTCCCACTCTGGCCGCCTTTAGGCGATTCCTGAAAACTCATCTCATCAGGGAATCCTGTTATGCCTCCAACTAATCTTTTGTCACTTCCATCAACTCATCCCCCACAGGTATAACATTTTTGTACTACTTGCCCCATCCTGTTAGGTTGTAAACTCCTTTGAACAGGGCCCTCATAACTCTCTTGTATTTTATTGTATTGTAACTTTACTGTCTCCCTTTTTATATTGTAAAGTGCTGCGTAAACTGTTGGCCATATATAAATCCTGTATAACAATAGAAGCACTTTCACCACCAAATTTCAGTGTTATGATATTCTGCTGTCTAACGTTTGCAACAAAAATGTCTACCGTAGCCAAACAAATTTATTTTGGTGGAAACCTATGGCACTTTGCTTGTATATTATTCTTACAGTCAAAGTATTCATTTAAATAATATGACAGTCCTTTTAAACCCATTGGCAGACTCATAAGCAGCAGTAACCTTTTTTTCCTGAGTGTTTGAGAGTTCTTTTGACCGTGTCATGATGCCACCACTCACTACAACACCAAACTGTAAATATCAGGGTTTAAATAAGGCAGGTTCCATCTGTATATTCCCTAGGAAGATTTTAGTCATTGCCACCTAAACTAGAGCACCTAGATTTAAAAGTGAAATATGTAGGGGTGTTCTTACTTTTTGCATGTGACAAATCTGCATTTTGATTCTTTTAGATTATAACAATGAATAGATCATGTACATTTTAATGTGTTACTTGTTTAAGCATGTCACCTTAATATGTGGGCACCATTTTGATGAAAATCTAATGTTTGCATGTTCAAATATGTTTCAAAATTCAACAATTTTCACCGGCTGTATGCACTTTTAAATGACTATTTGCTATTGGTTGTAGTCAGAGGCGTAACTAGAACCTTCAGGGTCCCGGTGCAAGAACCCCCCCCCCCCTTTTATCCAAGCCCCGGGCTTCCAGTTTTGGGAAGGCATCCATGGACATCCTCCCAAAAACCTGCCTCCCGCATGCCTCACGGGGCACACACTCAGCACCCTCTGTCGCTGCTGTGTCCTTAGGACACAGCTGATCACAGATCACAGTAAAGGGCCATTCACAGCGGCCCTTTACCATGTTATCGGCTGATCACATGTAAACAGGCTTGCTGGTTATTGGCAGTCCTTTCCTCCTACGCTGTGTCTGTGGGAGGAAAGGAGAGCTGTTAACTGGAAAGACTGTCAGTACATTGTTTACACTGATAATCAGGGCACGGATCATCAATGACCTGAGTATCAGTGCTGCCTATCAGTGCCTCCTCAGCAAGACTCTTAGCTGAGAGTGTGTCTCTCATACAGCCCAGAGCCTGTACTGACATTCCCCCTTCCCTTGCACAGATAGAAGAAGAAAGAGCCGATCTGCTCCTCCTCCCTCCTGTGTGAGCACAACGGGAAGTGTGAAACCCAGCAGCTGAATGATCAAATTCAGCTGCTTAGCTTCACACTTCCCATTGTGCACACAGGCGGAGAGGTGCGGGAGGAGATGGAGCAGATTGGCTCTCTCTTTTCGAGGCAGGGGGAACTGTCAGTGCAGAGCACTGCGACTAGCAACCCCGCTGTTGCCCCCTGACAGTGGCGGAACGCAACTGGGGAAGTAATACAGTGCTAGAGAAAATTTTTACTGTCTGCATTCCTTTACTGTGTTATTCATATATTACTAAAACTGTTGTTGTACAAAGCAGGATGGTGTGAAAAATAGCAGGATGCTATGTTATATATTTAAAATAAACTGGGTTACACATTTTTTGCAAGGGTTCCCAAAGGCCTAAAAAAACAAGTGTTCCTCCAAGGTTAAAAAGGTTGAGAGAGGCTGGGTTAGAGCAACCATTTTTTCAGCAGATTCCTTGCCTGTATTGATAGAGAGAGTAAGACACTATTAAGAAAATGATACTATGTAGCATTCTTTAAGAAGGAACAAAAATGACAGTATAGTCACCAGAATGCTCTGTTAATCCTTCATTGCATCAAATAGCTACATTACATACTCCAAAATATCAGAGGGTTTTGGTGCCTTGTTTGACGATCACTAGCAAATATTGTAAAATAAATAATAATATATTTTTATAGAGCTAATATTGTGAATATATATTTCCTCCTAAAGGTACTGATGTTGCAATATATTCATCACAGCAGCATATACATCTATCTGTGGCCGAAAGGTCTCGTTCCAAGAGTTTACCTGCTTCTCCTTCATGTTCACCTAAAGTATATCCAAAGGCATTGGGAGGAAGCCTCTCTAAAGGTTTAACTGAATTGCCAGAGTCCATGGAGAATGACCAAAGCAATGAAGACCAACTTTGCAGTTCTGAGCACAGAGTGGATGTGCTGAAGAAACAGGAAGAACAGTACATCAGCAGCTGTGAGTCAGCACAGACTGTCTGTGATTCCTTGATAATTCCTAATGGTATCAGAATTACTGAGCCTTCTAAGGAGGATTTTGGTCAGTCGGACATGAGTTTGGCGGGTACAGCTGATGAATCCGAAAAAGTAACACCATGTGAAAGTGCGAGTGAAAGTGCAGAGGTATTTTTGCAGCGTCCTCATGTGCTTAAAGGAATTTCCTCATCCAGGAAAGGGCAAGGTAATATTGCCAGCTTTGGAGGAGCTAATATTGCCAGCTTTGGTCTAGCTTTTCCTTCTAGTGGATCCTTGTCCAGTACAAGTTGGACCGATGTTTCTGAGAAGAAAAATTCTGAAGAATGGGGTAGCTTTCCTTTCTCCCCAGTATTTGATCTTACACTTAGAGACTCTGCCCAAGTAGATGGAAGGTACGATTTTTCTTTTGCTGCTTGTGTTGTCATAGAATTTAAATCTTTTAATTTAGACTCTCCCCATTAAATATATTTTCAAGTATATATTATTATTAGAAGATAAAACTGTGGGACATATGTAAGCTCAATTACAGAGTGTTTTTTTTGTATACACTTCTTGTTCACAGGCTGTAAAGATTACATTTTTTTAGCTTGTATATCATTTATACAAATACAATTTTACTTTATTAAGTTGAAAGTATTTAGTTAAAATACATTTAAATGGAACTCTGGGAAATCAACTCTCATTATTGCCTACTTCTATTCCTGAGTAAAACTACATTTGACATTATAGCCAGTGATCCTTGATGTAAACAGTTTGTTAATCAGGAGTTAAAATGGATAGAAAATTTCCAGGAATTAAAAAATGCTTAAAATTTTCATTTTCTAATGAAGTTGATATGAGAAAATATTGCTTACAAGGCCACACTTAAAACACAGTAAGAGCTATTGCAGTTTGATGCATCAGGCTCCTTGTCTTAGCAACCAAGAGAGAGTGTAAGCTTAAACTGTATTAATACCAAAAACCTAAAATGTAATATGTTGCACCTTACCAATCATTAGATGTGGCTGTATTAATTTTTTGATGAGTATGATTTTGTTTTTGTTTTTTTTAAGAGCCTTCTTTTTAAGTGTTTGACTTATTGACTTATTTGACTAGAAGTTCCCGGAGTCTTTCAATAGATATATATATATAGATAGATATATATCTATCTATATATATATATCTATATATATATATCTATATATCTATCTATCTATCTATCTATAAAAAAGGGAGTGGGTGGGAAGCAGAAGAGGCAGACAAGTAGTCATGAGAACGAGAAGGAAAGGATAGACAAGACAAAGTAAGGGAAGAGGAAAGTACCTGCGGGCTGGACTGCATTCTACGGCAATCCGAAATACCCAGACTGGTCGGGGGCAGAGTGGGGAGAGCATAAGACCACCATGGGCTCCACACTATGAGGAATTTGGAATGGGTTTCATGGAGAATACTGGTCATTTTCTCTTGGATCATAAGGGTAGTTTAAAATTCTCTTCACCTCTGCAAACCCAGCCAAGGGCTGCTTCCAGGCCCTAGCAATGGTGCACTTTGCAGCTATGAAAAGATATGTGACCAACTTGTGTTGATGGAAGAAGAGGCCTGAAAGGGGGCAATAGAGGAGCACATGCCAAATGTTCTTGCAGGACGTAAAAAAGCATTGATAGGAGGCCATAGACCCTTGACCAGAATCCCACCAGCTATGGATCTCATCTCCATGTTGGCCGCAGCTCCTCACTATATGACAGGTTGCAGGCCGGAACCCAGTACCAGCGGAGGACCTTGTAAGCTGCCTCCAAGGTGACTGTGTTCACCTCGGACTGTGTCCAGGTGAGTGGAGGCAGATGTGCTCAAAGGCCATTTTCTGGAATGGGAAAGAGGGCAGAAATCCAGTGGCAGAGTTGTAGTTGGCAAAATGACTGTAGAGGGCACACTGTGAGTCTTTGAGATGGAGGCCCAAGATGGAAAAGTGGATGATGCCAGTAAGTGATAGACCTGAGATTAGCCATGGGCAGGCAAAGGCTTGGGTTTGGTCCAGCCCCGGCAGGAAGAGTGGGTTGTTCAGGAGAGGGAAAAGTGGACAAATGCAAGAAGTACCAAGATCACAGCTGCTTGGTTACAAGAATGCCATGGGTGATAATGAATATGGTGGCTCTTGTACACCAAGCGTATTATTACCTTCTCTACACCTACTAAACATATTTTTTGAGGGTCATATGGTAGCAGAGGGACATTTCATCTTCCCTTAGCTTATACTTCATATATACTGTGGCAGGTTTGATGCAGAAAAGTGAAAATGTAAAGTGAAATTGAATTTTGGATTTTGCCTTCACTAACTTCTTTTTTTGACATGAAGACTTCAGCATTTGCGAACCGTAGTGAAATATGTTTATGTAAACTTTAATCATGCATACTTATTCCAAATCAGTGAGTTTGCGTTTTGAAATTCTAATCAGCATTGGCAGTTTTCATGTTTCTATTTTTACAGGTTCCTTTTTAGGAATCGGGTAGGGAAAAATATGTTGGTTTCAGTCCCTATTCCATAGAAGTCAACACCATCCATCCTAGGGCTTGACATAATTTTTCCATATTGAGCATATTTATCTAGAGATTTAAAGCGGACCTTGCACTAAAAATGCAAGTACTGCTTATTTCTGGAGGAACCCCCCCCCCCCCCGTCATGAACGTAAAAATCACGTTCC
>BLSH010187267.1:69237-87066 GCA_018402905.1 Glandirana rugosa | reverse complement strand
TGTCCTGGCATTTTATGCCCAACATCTCCCACTCTTCTAACCACTTGAACCACCAAGTCTTTTTTCTGACAATTTTTGTTTACATGAAAAAATACTTTTTTTTTCTTTTTTGCTAGAAAATTACTTTGAACCCCCAAACATTATTTTTTTTTTAGATTAAAATGGTGGGTGTTACATTTTTTTAATTTTAATGCACAAAAACACACTATATTTCCCAAATGTTTGGTGAAATCTAAAAGATGATCTCATGCCAAGTACATAGACACCAAACATGACCTGCTTTAAAAATGACGCACACCCATGCAGCGGCGTCAAACTATAAAAGCCTTTACAGTTTGCCACTTTAGATTTGCAAAGGAGGTCTACTGCTATAATTACTGCCCTTGGTCTGACGTTCGTGGTGATACCTCACATGCATGGTGCAATTGCATATGACACAAGACTTACAGTTGCGTTCACCTTTGCGCTAGTGCACAGGGGGACGGGTGCATTTTATTTTTACACTGTTCCTTTAATTTTTTTTTTATAATTTTTATTATCACAGGGAATTTAAATATCCCCATGATAAAAAATAGGTAGTGTTTTGTGTGTATGTGTGTGTATATATATATATATATATATATATATATATATGTGTGTGTAAATGTATGTATGTGTGTGTATATATATATATATATATATATATATATATATATATATATGTGTGTAAATGTATGTATATAGGTATATATATATATATATATATATTATGTATATTAATATGTATATATTATAATTTTTTTTTTTTTTAATTTGGATCTATTAGACTCTAGATCTCTCCTCAGACCTTACAGCGTTAGTAAACCCATGCATTTAACAGGTTAAAAACCAGTCACATTTCCGGCACGTGCCGGAAATGTAACGCTCCCATTGGTTGTGCTCTAAACCAAACTGTCAAACCATCCAATGGCTGGTGTCATAGCTGATCACATGTGCAGCATCATGACAGTTGTAGATTAAACAGAGGCAAAGATGGCAGCTTCCTTGGCTGAAAATGATAGGAGGGTTTACTACCACTTTAAAGCATCTGAGCACACCAAGATCGTTGTGATAAGATGCTTTCACAATGGCACTGTTTATATCTGGCGAAACTGAAGCCATGAAATGCTTGTAGACTCCAGTTTCTTAGGCCATAGAGATTATTAGAGCCATTCTAGTCTTCGACCAGCTGTATGGTCAGCTGGCGGAACCACCGGCTGCATTTTTGCGTTCCTCGGTGGAACAGAAGAGCCTAAGAAAACCACTCAAAGACCAATAACATACTAGTACGTCGCTGGTCCTTGTTGGGCATATGTTGTAATGTTCTTTTTTTCATGCAGCCTGTGGGTTAAATAAAAAAAAAGAATCAATCGGTGGGTATGACCACTATTAGAAAACCACCCTTCATCCACTTACTTCTAATGGTGGGCATAGCCCCTTTTTAAAAAAATACACAGGAGCATAGGGGCACTCTGCCCCAATTTCTACCCACTGCCCCTATGCTCCGGTATGCGCTTTTTTTTTTTTTTTATTAACTGTGGTGGTGAAATCACCTCCAACAGCGCTGGAGTCGCTGCTTTACATATGGTGGGAGCAAATGCTGTTGCTTTCACCATAAATAAATCAGTGCTGCAGCTGAATGGCGTACCTGAAAAGCAAAAAACTATTAATAAAACACAGTGACATAAAAAATGACATTCCTGCTCAGAAGTAAACATTATAAAAACATTACATACCTGCAAAGAAAACCTGATAAAAACCGTAACAAAACATTATAGGTATGCATAAAAAACATTAACAATAGAGAGCGCAATAGAAAGAGAATATAGAGAAAATAGAAATAGAAAAACAAGAAACTTACAACTGTTTTTGGCTTTTATTATTTTATATTTTTTTTTGTTTTTTATAACTTTTTTTATTTTTATTTTTTTCTGTTATTTTTTTAAATTTTTTTACTTTTCTTTTTTTTGGTACGCTTTTTTTTATAACAGTATAGACTGGTCAGGACAGGAGGGACAATACTAACTGGTGTCATCCCTGTGTCCGCGTCATCGGCAGACATCTTTTTTGGGGGGGTTCGGTTGATAGGGGTACCCAGGGATGGCATGTGAAAAATGCCGTCCATGCAGCCGGCTTACTGCATTTGGATTGGGGAGCAGAACCATCTGGAAACAGAAGGGCTCTGACAATCTCTTCCTGGAATTTTAAGGAGAGATCCAGTCTGTCCTGATGCTTTGTATAGCACATAAGCATTTAGCATAGCCAATTGGAATAAGTATACAGACACTTTTTTTGTACCAGCATCTGGCCTTATGGACAATTAGGTACTGCACCAATAACTGGTCATTGAGGTCCACCCCTCCCATATTATGGTTATATTTGTGGACACAGAGGGGTTTCTCCACAATACCAGTCGCCCTTGTAATTTGGACGGTCATATCTACGTGAGTGGAGGAAAGAACGAAAACATTCTTTGTATCCCTCCACTTCACCGCGAGCAAATTACTACTTAAGCAGGCTTTCTCCCCTGTCAAAGTTGGGATTCTAGCAGCCGTTGGGAGAAGCCCCGGCGATTAGATCACACGGTGCCACATGCGCCAATTTGATGATCAAACAAGTGACTAAAAAGTGGTACGCTTGAGTAGTAATTGTCCACGTACAAATGGTACCCCTTTCCGAATAAGGGTGGCACCAAGTCCCACACAATCTTGCCAGTGCTCCCTATGTAGTCTGGGCATCCTTCCGGCTCCATATGACTATCTTTTCCCTCGTAAACCATAAAACTATATGTATAGCCTGTGGCCCTGTCGCAGAGCTTATACTTCTTGACCCTGTATCTGGCACGCTTGCTGGGGAGAAACTGTTTGAAAGCAAGACGGACAGAAAATTTAATCAGGGACTCGTCTACACAGACAACCTGATCTGGAATAAAAAGTGCTGTGAATTGTGTGTTGAAGTGGTATATGAGGGGCCGAATTTTGTGGAGCCGATCGTATTCAGGGTCACCCCGTGGACGACAGTCTGTTGTCATGTCCTGGCCATGGAAGCAGATTACACGGACATATGGTGAATTATCTCAGTGGACCAATATAACCGCAACTCAGATTTTTTTAGTTATGCTCATGTTGAGGGAAAGGCTCAGAAAGGACTTAAATTCTGGAACCCTAATTGGTTTCCAGTCTCTGGCAAGTGACAAATGGGGATTAGTGGCGATGTATTGACCAGCATATGCATTGGTCCACAATAGATATATAGAGATCTTCGGTGAAAAACAGCGAATAAAAATCAATGGCCTTAAAATCAACTGTATTCACTTGAATTCCGGGATGGCCAGTGAATGGGGGAAGTACGGGCGCAGAATCAGTGGTGGATTGCCAATCAGGGTTAGCGTATTCAGCGGGAAGGACACTATGGGCTCTGCGGGCCTGTCTTTGTTGTCTTCGTGGCTGCGGGAGACTACTTGTGCTAGCCACACCAGCTTGAACTGCACTTATGGGACTCGCCACATTAACAAGTGTTGCTGCAGTGCTGGTTGTATGAGCAGGATGCCCTAGGCCACTGGTGCTTGCCAGTTCAGCAGAAGGAGTAGCAGCACTAGTACTGGCTCTCTGCTCCATATGAGAGCCCTGTGGTTCTTGTACCTCAGCTACATCAGAATGGGATCGGGTATACCTGACCTTAGCAGGGACCACAAGTCCATTGTCAGAGCTATCTGACAGGGTGCTGCTGCTGTCTACGGGTTTGTATGCTGAGGCTGAATCTGACAGCAGAGCTTCCCCATTGCTCTTGTCTGTCATGCTGAGCAACGCGTAGGCTTCTTCACTAGTGTACCTCAAATTGGACTCTAAATTTATCGGTACACTAGTGTGACTCACAGGCAAAAAAGCTCACCTGGTTGTCCGAGTCTGTTTCAAGTTGCTACCAAATGACTGTCAGCGTTTGCAGAGATCGGGCGTGATCTCTGCGAACGCTGCAGATGTGTGATGTGGTTGGCAAGTGTCATTGATCCTGCACTTGGGTTGGCTGGGCTGGGCGGAGGGACTAAACACAGGTATCTGGACTAATCCCACTAACGCCGCATTATTTAGAACACTAATCTAGTGGGAATGCTAATCTAGATCTGATCAGATATTGATCTGTTCAGATAATATAGTATTAACTAACCTATCTAGATGTATGTGTGCGTGTCAGAGCACATGTACTAATCTGACCCTGCCGGGGAATGACGCTGACCCTAACTTAGTCTATAACGTAACTGAGGTCACCGCCAGGCGATCAGGGGTTAAAACCTATAAAAGGGGGGTGTGTGTGTATATGTATGTATGTATGTATGTGTATATATATATATATATATATATACATACAGTGGGGCAAAAAGTATTTAGTCAGCCACCAATTGTGCAAGTTCTCCCACTTAATATGATGAGAGAGGCCTGTAATTTTCATCATAGGTACACTTCAACTATGAGAGACAGAATGAGAAAAAATCCAGAAAATCTCATTGTCTGATTTTTAAAGAATTTATTTGCTTGGTGGAAAGTAAGTATTTGGTCAATAACAAAAGTTCATCTCAATACTTTGTTATATACCCTTTGTTGGCAATGACAGAGGTCAAACATTTTCTGTAAGTCTCCACAAGGTTTTTACACACGGTTGCTGGTAGTTTGGCCCATTCCTCCATGCAGATCTCCTCTAGAGCAGTGATGTTTTGGGGCTGTCGCTGGGCAACACGGATTTTCAACCCCCTCCAAAGATTTTCTATGGGGTTGAGATCTGGAGACTGGCTAGGCCACTCAGGACCTTGAAATGCTTCTTACAAAGCCACTCCTTCGTTGCCCGGGCGGTGTGTTTAGGATCATTGTCATGCTGAAAGACCCAGCCACGTTTCATCTGCAATGCCCTTGCTGATGGAAGGAGGTTTTTACACAAAATCTCAGGATAAATGGCCCCATTCATTCTTTCCTTTACACGGATCAGTCGTCCTGGTCCCTTTGCAGAAAAACAGCCCCAAAGCATGATGTTTCCACTCCCATGCTTCACAGTAGGTATGGTGTTCTTTGGATGCAACTCAGCATTCTTTCTCCTCCAAACTCGACAAGTTGAGTTTATACCAGAAAGTTCTATTTTTGGTTCATCTGACTATATGACTTTCTCCCAATCCTCTTCTGGATCATCCAAATGCTCTCTAGCAAACTTGTACTGGCTTAGGCAAGAGGACACATCTGGCACTGCAGGATTTGAGTCCCTGGCAGTGTAGTGTGTTACTGATGGTAGCCTTTGTTACCTTGGTCCCAGCTCTCTGCAGGTCATTCACTAGGTCCCCCCATGTGGTTCTGGGATTTTTGCTCACCGTTCTTGTGATCATTTTGACCCCACGGGGTGAGATCTTGTGTGGAGCCCCCAGATCGAGGAAGATTATCAGTGGTCTTGTATGTCTTCCATTTTCTAATAATTGCTCCCACAGTTGATTTCTTCACACCAAGCTGCTTACCTATTGCAGATTCAGTCTTCCCAGCCTGGTGCAGGGCTACAATTTGGTTTCTGGTGTCCTTTGACAGCTCTTTGGTCTTGGCCATAGTGGAGTTTGGAGTCTGACTGTTTGAGGTTGTGGACAGGTGTCTTTTATACTGATAAAGAGTTCAAACATGTGCCATTAATACAGGTAACACGTGGAGGACAGAGGAGCCTCATAAAGAAGAAGTTACAGGTCTGTGAGAGCCAGAAATCTTGCTTTTTTTGTAGGTGACCAAATACTTATTTTCCACCATAATTTGCAAATAAATTCTTTAAAAATCAGACAGAGATTTTCTGGATTTTTTTTCTCATTCTGTCTCTCATAATTGAAGTGTACCTATGATGAAAATTACTGGCGCCTCTCATCTTTTTAAGTGGGAGAACTTGCACAATTGGTGGTTGACTAAATACTATTTTGCCCCACTGTATATCTCTATCTATCTGGTAATCTGTGGGGGAAACAACTACCCAAGTAGCATCACCTGTGACACTTATACGGTGATCACAGATGACGGGGCAATCAAGGGGTTAGAATCTTTATTGGGGGGGTCTACCTAGGCCTACTATTACCTACCCTATCACTGATTAGTGTCACAACTGACACAAGTACAGCGATCAGTGAACAATCTGTTCGCTGCACTCAGTGACAGGGGGTGACAGCAGTGAAGGGGTTAACTGGGGGGTGCGATCAAGGGGTTAAGTGTGCCTAACTGTACTGTCAGTGTAGTGTTGGTGCAGCTCACGTTTTAGATGTCCTCTCTCCTCCTTGCAACGGAAAAGAACTCAGGGAGGGAGAGTCACTTTCTCTGCCTGTGTTTACATTCCACAGGCAGAGGAGGCATTTCATTTGTCAAGACCGATCAACAGGTACAGATCAAAATTCATTGGTCTGTGCCTGTAGATTGATCAGTCCTCTAGCGAACCTGACCTTGGGGGGGGGCACCATTTATAGACGGCGATTCGCGTTATGCTGCCACATTGTAAATTTACGTGACATGGTTTTTGAAGTGGTTAATAAAATAACCTAGTACAAACGTAGTCAAAACATAGCCAGGGTTCGGTAAGCAGAGCGGGTAGTCGGAACAAGCCAGTAAAACAGGAATCCAGAGATCAGAGTAGTCGGAGGCAGCAAACCGGACCAGGAACCAGAAGGGAAGTCAGCCAGGCAAAGTCTTTAACAGGAAAACAGAGCAGAGAATATCTGGATACGTTGACAAAGGCACAGGAGATATGATCCAGGCAGTTTAAATAGCCAACAGGGCTGGCTTACGAGCAGGAAAACGATCACCAGGTGAGTTGCTGTGGAATGAAGAGTACTGGCAATTGACCGACAACTGAGTAACATGAGCTCTGAGAAGGGAGGGCTGAGCCGAGCCCTGACTCCCCTGCAGTAAGGGAAGGTACATATATTCTCACTGGTTTTTACCTGCAGTTTTCTTTTCTTTTTATTTTACATTTTGGTACATCGTATTGGCATGGGCAGGGTCCTCATTAAAAAAACAGACTTGCTTGTAGTGCAGGGTCTGCTTTACAGTCTCCTTTTCTATGCATTGAGGGGGATTGGGCCTAATTTGAAGAATTCCTTACAGAAGGTGAAGATTTTGCTTCATAGGTTTTACATTCATTATGGGTTAACCTTGCCTAACACTAGGGGTTTTTTTTATTTATTTTTTTTTTACTAGAATATGCCTCTGGATTAGAGTCTACTTAGGCTATAGCCTTACCACAGGAAATGATGACACTTTATTTACACTTTTTTATTCTATAACTTACAAATCCTTTCTGTATTATAGTGACAAAATTCTCAAGGCCTTAGGGGTTAATCCTAAACTGGTAATGCTAATATTTTCACATATTCAGCTACCTCTGATCTTGCATCACACCTGGGATCAGGAGGTTTCCTTTATTCTAGTTGACGGAGGAGGCCATAGGCTTTGGGAAAACCCAACAAATGCTGAAAACCGTAAGAGCTCAGGCTGGCTACAACCTAGCTGCATAACCAAATTTAGACTTGTGGCTCTCCAGCATTGGCAAGGACACAGGATACGTATATTTCATATGCTGTACAAGATGTATTCTTATACTTAAAATATTTCTTATGAATGTGACTAATTCTCTTTTTATAGATCAATGGATGATTGCATTCATCTTGTGTGTTGCGGGCTTTATGATCTTTTGTGTGGTGTTGTTCTCACCATGCCCGATGTAATGGTAGCAGATGTTTTCACTGAAATTATTCAACCAGATGTACTTATTGTATTGGTCAATCACCCATCTCCTCTTATTCAACAAGGAGTCTTAAAAGTAAGTTTTGATGGCTTTAATATTCCTACTTTTATATTGTAATCAATACAGTATGCCTGTATCTTTTATTGTAATCAGTAGTTAAGATATGCCTATAGCTGCAGATAGGGATAGAATAGTTTAATCAGTTGTTTTAAGTAGTGAGCTGGGGTAAAATACATATTAGGTACCAGGTAAACAATTCATCCAGAAAGTGTTTTGGTATCTTACCTTAAGATATTTTATTTTTTGCACTATTGTCAGTAGAACATGCATCATGTAGAACATTGCAGCAAAAAAAAACGGGAATGCAATAATTAAAACTACTGCAGCATAGTACTTATGCGACTACCATTATGGATTCGCTGGTGCACTGAATAACATTACATTTTGGCATTTGATCCTTTTTTACATTAACCAATTCAGCGCTTGCACCTGTATACCCCTTATGGAGCAGAGCAATTTATACATTTCGGCTCTATGCCTATTAATTAGGCTGTAACTTTGTCATTACTTAAGATAACAAGGTAATGCATTTACCGATGCATGCATTTCCGACAATTCCAATATACCTAACATGGATGCTCATCCCACGCATCTTACCCAACACAGCCTCCTTTTCTATCTACTAGCAAACCTTTGCTGGCTGTATGCTTGGCGAACACGACCTATTCTTCCTCTAAACCTCCCCCCACTCAGTGGCAGCCTGTTAATTGTTCTCATAATTAATACCCACTACACAGGGTTCTTCACTTTTCTCTCCTTTCAGTCCCACTGTACTAGTCCGGACACCCCTTCTAAACGTTTTTTCCATTTCTCGACCTAGTGAGCAGGTTCTCACTTGACTCTGGATCATCTAGAGTATATATATACCCACTCTCCCATCCCTCCCCCCCCTCCTTCCGCCCTATCCTTACACCCCCCTACCCTCCACCTCCCACCCCACCTACCGTCCTGTCTGCTCTCTCGCGCCTTGACCAACTCTCACCCCTCTAACTCCAGCTATGCTCTTCTGTAGACCGCCTGAAAATGTCCCCTTTACTGAAACCAAACTCTGGTCCCATTTTAAAAATAATCTCTCTCAACACCCGAGGGCTCAATATACCAGAGAAACTATCCAGACTTCTCCTCACAATGCATAAAAATAAAGCGGACATTATTCTCCTTCAAGAGACGCATTTTATCCAGAACTCCATCCCAAAACTCAGATAGTCGCTATCCTGAGATTTATCATGCCACTAACCGTGAATCTAAAGCGAAACATTGCCCAATTCAGATATCAGACTCACTTGCAGACAAGGCAAACAGTTTACTATTGCAAACATCTATGCGCCAAACATACAAGTTTGATTTTTTTCGAGCTATGACACACGCTTTAATCACCTTCCACGAAGGTATCCTGATCTTAGAGGGAAATTCCAATACTGCTTTTAGCCCACTACAAGGCACTTCAATTGGCTCATCTCACCTACCATTCAAAGCATTACGGGCCATCAAAGTACAACTTCAACTTCTATCCCTCCATGGTTCCTGGCATACCCTCAACCCTAACGTCAGGGTCTACACCTTTTTCTTGAATCCCCATCAGCACTATTCTAGGATAGACTACCCATTTGTATCCCAAAAAGACCTACCAATGATCACCACTCGATCTTAATCTCTTCGACAATAACCAACACCCCTAACAACCCTCGAACATGGAGACTAGACCCATCTTTGCTCATGGATGCAACCGTTGTCAACGACATCACACAACACCTAGAGCAATATTTCAAGGAAAATAATTCCCCAGGCATATCTCTACTAACACTCTGGGAAGCACACAAATGCGTTATCAGGGGAGTACTAATTGCAACTGCAGATAGACGTAAACCCGAAAAACGAGATTATTACAGCGTTAACCGCACGCATTCACACACTAGAACAGGCTCACAAACGATCACGGGCAGCAGATAACCTACAAAAACATCTCATAGCAAGAGAAGAGGTCATAGATGAACTCAGTAAATGGATAAAATGCAACTTCACGTTAACCCAAAAATTATTTTACGAATATAGCCATAAATCGGGCAAGCTCCTAGCTAGGGCTCTATGAGCCAAGAGAGCTGCTACAATGGTCCATTCTCTCACAAACCCCTCGGGATGTAAACTTCTCTCTAGCCCAGAAATTGCCAATCATTTTATACACTATAATTCCTAATTGTACAATCTCTTAAAATCACACCTTGCTAAACACGATCCATCTAAACTTCAGGTAATCCGATACTTTTTACAAAATTACAGCCCAAAACCAATCGCCAATGCCGAAGCACAAACTCTAAACCGATCTCTCTCAGAAGACAAAGTTAAAGCTGCACTGAAACAGATGAAGCCAGGGAAAAGTCCGGAACCGGACGGACGAACAGTGGGGTACTATAAAACCTTTACAAACACAACACACCCCCACTTTTTGTCAGCCTTTAATTCCTATCCTCCCCCAATTCTAAGCCTCGTGATCTACTTACAGCACAAATAGCAGTCATCCCAAAACCAGGAAAAGACCCCACACTTGTCACCAATTATAGGTTTATTTTGCTCCTAAATGTGGATTTGGAATCTCTATGCCAAAACTTTAGCCAATCGCCTCCTAACCCTTCTCCCGTTATTCATTTAATATCTCTAGATCAAGTGGGTTTTGTACCGGGTAGAGAGCCAAGACATTATACCCTCAGAGCACTCAACATCCAACACTGGCTTACAAATACCCCCGGATGCTTGGCTTCCTACTCTCACTTGACGCAGAGAAGGCATTCGACAGGGTGGCCTGCGATTTTATGACCAAAACTCTCAAGGCTATCGGCATCAATGATTGAATGCTACACTTCATTCTTGCCCTCTATTCTGACCCTGCAGCCAAGTCCAGGTCAACGGCCACCTGTCGAATGCCTTCTCCATCTCCAACGGTATGCGGCAGGGATATCCTCTTTTCAATCTTTATATTAACCTTAGAGCCCCTTCTACGCTGTATTAGACTGAACCCAGATTTTAGAGGCATCACAATTGCAAATCAAACTCACATACTAGCTGCCTTCGTGGACGATGTCCTCCTATTCCTATCAGAACCCCTCCTCACGATCCCCAATCTTCTCAAAGACTTTATTTGATTGTGTATCCCTTATGCCTGATGAAAGAGTGCGGATGTTATCCCCACGCAGAACGAACGCTCAGAAACACGTCGCATCTCTAACCGCGACTTGGTGATCCTCCACTCCGAGCCTCGCTTTGTTGTCCTTGCCGGCTGTGGGCGCTGTCTTCACCTCTGACATGGAGACCAGACCAACTCTGCGGGTTGCTGACACTTCTTACTGATGGGATACCCCTCTGATTCTGATGTGCCTGAATTTACTTGCCTTATGTGAGTTGCCATTTTTACCTCTTTTAATAAACTTGCTATTGGACAACAATCTGCTCTTAGAGGCGCCTCTCTTCCTTGTGTTTCCTCCCTACAGTGGTTCAACTGGCTTCTCCATAAGAGTGCAGCCTCCAACAGTGAACAGTGTATACATATATCACAATACATCCATACAGAGACTGGTTTTTCCCCCCTTCCCCCCTCCCTGTTTCCAATGCGCCTTTTTACTTGTGTATAATTTCAAATTCATAACAAACCTCCAAATAAACTTCGCTAAATCGTACGCTCTTAATATCTCTGACAGATATGCTCAGAAAATGCCAACTCAACTTCCCATTCCAGTGGAAACTTGACACAATAGCATACCTTGGCATCCAACTGCCTGTTAAACTATAAGGGCTGTATGCCAAAAATTATCTCCCTATCCTACAAGTCAATACAAAAGGATCTGAAGTCATGGTCCACAGGCATTTTTTCCTGGTTCGGGAGAGCCGCCATTTTAAAAATGAACATTCTCCCCAGAATACTATACATCCTACAAACAGTACCAATTCAATTGCCACCCGCATTCTTTTCAATCTATCGGAAAGAATGCACAGCATTCATTTGGGGAAACTCTAGGCCCAGATTAAACTACACTTCACTTACAATACCGAAACTAAAGGGAGGGATAGGACTTCCAGATATCCAAAAATATCACTTAGCTTGTCAACTGACGAGAATAGTAGACTGGAACATTCACACAATTAAAGACCTGGGTACAACTGGAACAGGCCATGGCCCCTATGCCGATCAACGAATGCCCGTGGACGAACGCTGAATAGATTCCCTTACCCCTCAAAACACATCCCTTAATCGGAGTAACTTTACAGTCTTTCCAAGGTGCGTGCCACAAATACAAGATCTCATCGACCCTAGGCCCACTCACTCCTCACTCGCAACAACCTGGCCCCACTCAACGGTTCGAGCTGAACATTTTTTTGATAAAGGGCGCCTTTTCCGAGCCCATCTCCTTCCTCAGAACACCGTCTCCCGTTCTGGACATACACACAAATCTGACATTTCTTAAACGATCCCCAACTCACCCCAGCATGGACTCGTCTACGTACTCCATTTGAGTCCATTTGACTACAGACAGAACCCCCAAAACACTTAATCTCCGACATCTGCCTTGCTCTTTGCCGTTCATGACCACAAATCACATTGGGTCATCAGCAAATGGGAACAAGAACTAAAGACAGATTACAGATCACGACTGGGAGACTTCACTTGCATACACAAGGGCTCCATGAACATATCAACACAGGAAAACTGTTACAAAATGCTTCTAGACCGTACAGAACCCCAACCAAACTACACAAAATTACCCTCTCGATCTCCCCAAATGCTGGTGGTGTAATGAAAACGTAGGCACACTCCTACACATCTGGTGGGAATGCCCCTCAATACAACCATTTTGGGAAGAAGTACACAAACTCGCATGAAAAATCTCCACCCTCCCACTGGAATACACCCCTGCCCAATTACTATTACATAACTCCTCTATACCTAAATCCGACTATTTTTGCGCCGTAGCCTTGCATCTCATAAATGCAGCCAAACTGTGTATTCCAGTCCATTGGCAATCCCAAAACTCCCCTACTATAGCAGAATGGCTCAAGAAAATACATAAGATTAGTGATATGGAGGAACTCATACACCAGGCAAGAGACACCCCTACCAAATTTCGAAACACCTGGGCATGCTGGCAACACTTTAGGACCACAGAAGAGGATTCTAAACATCTAAAGTAAAAACGAAGGAGGGATGAGTCCACTGAGGGGCAAGAGAGCAGAAGAGATCTCCCGACCCTCCCCTACACACCCTTGAACACCCCTCGGAACTTCTTTGATTATATAGTTGCCTAGCTCCAACACACACCCTGCTCAGATGGCCACACACACTCTGTTATTCCACACACGTTTCTCCGTCCACACACCTTTATTACCGCCCGTTCTATCCCCGTACCCATACCAAAGCACCTGAACACTGATATCACAATTATATTGTTTCTCTACATATTCTAAAGTTGATTCTGTACAGGGCAAGCCATAAAGGTCCAAGGTATTTTCTATTGTGAAATTGTCTTTCAAACATTGTTTTAATTGTTAATTGCTAACTAGTTAATTTAAACAAAATGCCATACGTACTCTACTGTATCTACATGAAGCCTCTCTGGTGAGAAAGATTGGACCGTGGTGGTGTTCCAACCCTGGGCACAGCTTGATCCCTTTTGGGGTGACATGGGAATACGGAGCAACATACCTCATTCTACACCTAAGAGCGAAGGCACTACCAAGGCACTTCCAAAACAGTCTCTCGAACATGGCATAAGTTTTCACTCATGTGATCTACTTTGTATTAACCTTTTATATAAAAACTCTATTCTTGACTTGTATGTCCTGTGATATAACTAAAAATAAAAATTTTTGGAATTAAAAAAAAAAATATATGATTCTGGTACATGGAAAAGTTATTTACAAATTAGATAAGGGCCTTTTTTCATGTTCGCTCAATGTTTTAAGTGACAAACAAATTAACTAAATGAACAAAACAAGCAAAAGGAAAACAAAATAGCTTAGAGCCGGTTCACATTACAGCGACTTGGGATCTGACTTGTGTCGCCCCAGGTCCCTTGGCATAAGAAATCCCATTGAAGTGAACGAGAGCCGTCTTCATGTACACTACTGAAGTCGCTCCGACTTCAGAAAAGGTTTGTGTAGTACTTCAAGGCAACTTCTATTTGACTTGTGCCCATAGAATTCAATGGAAGTCTCCTCCAAGTCGGATCCCCATCTATATTGAAGCAACTTTACAGGAAAAAGAAAATAATTTACCCTGGTAAAAGGAATGATGTCAAAAGAGCTATATTCTCTGAATAGCCACAGGCAAAGTCGTCTGGCATGGAGGTAGTTTTAAGTAGCGATCAAATCGCCTACAAAGTCGCGCCTGAAGTCGGATCGCCCCTGTGTGAACCTACTCTTAGGGTAGGTAGTTAGTTATGGTTGATTAAAATTAACAAAGTAATATTAAAGTGGAAGAAATGCCTAAGTCTAACTATATCTAAAAATATTAGGTGGCACTGTTAGGCAGCACTGATCAGGAGGCACTGCCAGGCATCACTGATGGGCACCGAGTGCCATCCCTATTGGGCATTGATTGGCATACCTGGTCCTGGGTTTTGCATCCCTGATGGTCCCGGGTGGGCATCTTTGGGGGGGGGGGGTTGCACGGATAATCAGCGCAGACCCCCCTGTCTGGAGAGCTGCCGAACGGCTCTTTTCTGCTCGCATCTGTCAGTGTGAGTGGTGGCTCTTCCTATTTACACTGTGATCAGCCGTGATTGGACACAGCTGATCATGTGGTAAAGAGCCTTTGTCAGAGGCTCATTACCTAGATCGGAGATGCGATGTGTCACACACACCATACCACAGATCTCCACGCTGCGCGCCCCCATGCTGGCTTGTTATCCTGCTGGATGTCATGTAACGCCCAGTCAGGATAACTGAAGCACTTTCCGTCTGTCATTCTGCATATGGCGGGCGGGAAGTGGTTAAAGAGGAAGTAAACCCTGATGGGTTTACTTCCTCTTATTCACCTACAATGTAAAAGCATAATAGGCTAGTATGCATTGCATACTAGCCTATTATGTGCCACTTACCTGCCATCGACGCCCACGCTGTCCCTGCAGTAGGAAGCGTCCATCTTCGACCCTCTTCCTTCCGAGGACCACAAACTCCGGCGCTGTGACTGGCCGGACTCACATGACGTCACTCCCACGCATGCGTGTGGGGGCCATCAATCGCGGCACAATGTCAGTGAAGAAATGGCACAGAAGCCGTTTCTTCACTGCGCATGTGGCGAATGGCAAGATGTTTAGGAGATATACAGGGAACCTACAGGTAAGCCTGATTACAGGCTTACCTGTAGTTTAAAGTGGTTGTCAAGGGTTGACAACCACTTTAAAGAAGGGGTTGCAGTCCTCAGTTTACAGTGTCTGGTATTCATTCATTTTCTAAACCTAATATTTAAAGCATATGTCAAAGCAAAAAATAAAAAAAAAAACATATGTAGTGCATCTCTGCAAAACCTGTACATTTCAGAAAAATAACTGTAATAGAAAAAAAAAACCTGTGAACTAGAAATGTATCATGCTTCTTAAGTTCCTCTTTGACATAACACTGTTCTGCTTTGAATTTTTAAACATGTGATGTCAGCCTTGCCTACTTTACTTCCGAGGCCTCGTTCACACCATACGTGCACAAAAACGGAAGAAAAAGCCTTGCAGATTTCACTTGCAGAGACACGAGTTTACAGCATTTTACATCTGTTTTTATGCACATTGACATCGGTTTTTATGCACAGATAGACCCCACACCCAGTGTAAAAACTCTCTTCTGCCCCTGTTCACAGCACAATGTTGATTTGACATCCGTTTCTTTCCCCATGCAGAAAACTGGGTACATTTTGCAGATTCCTGCGCAGAAAAAAAATCTGCATATGATGCTAGTGTTGTGGTGTGAACAGGGCACATAGGGAACAATTGTTTTCTTTGTGCCTTTGCAGAACACGTGTAGAAAAACTAACTGCACATGGTGTGAACGAGGGCCTAATGGATTACATAGAACCTCCTTCCTTCTTCAGATCTCCCTAACCCCTCCATGTGCACAGGCAGAGCACACAGGAGATTAGTTTAAAGGATTTCTGGCAAAATCTGGTATTTTTTTGCACAGATATAACAGGTTTTTCAATTGTACATTTAGAAGATCAAAAGCAATTAGATGTTCATTGTTGGGTTTTACTTACACTTGAAATATTTTAGGCAATTTACCAGAAAGACCCTTTTTTTTTAATTATATAAAATACTCAGATATAGTGTTGGCAGACATTTTATTACGTATTACATTTCTTTTAATAATGCATTCAAACCATATTTTAAGCAGTCACTATATATATATATATATATATATATATATATATATATATATATATATGTGTGTGTGTGTGTGTGTGTGTGTGTGTGTGTGTGTGTGTGTCTGGCAAAATCAATGATTTATAAGAGAAGGCTTAAAGTGGTCGTGACCCCTTACATATCCCTCAGGTGTTACCCATAGACTAAATAAATGCTCCGTGATAAGTTGTATCCGTTTATCTGCAGTCGTCTTTTCTCTACGGACATGCAATTTCCAGAATGTATACAGTTTGTGTGGGCTTTCAGAAATCAGGGGGCAGGGAGTTGAAATTTAGACTAGGCTCAATGAGGAGATCTGCAAGCTCATTGGAGGGAAGGGACACATCCCTCTTCAAACAGCACACAGGAACAGAGCTGAGGCTGTCAATCAGCTGGAGATCCCTCCCCTGTCACCTGTTTTTCTCTTGGTGTCAGGAAAACATGTCAGAAGTGTCAGCAGATGGAACTCACATTTACTATACAGCAGAGGTTTCCAACCTTTTCATCTTCCTGGGCCACATTGGAAGAGGATTAATTATCTTGGGCCACACATAAAATACTCTAACAATAAGGATAGCTGATGAGCAGAAAAAGTCAGGCAGATCACAAATTAACGATAGCCGATATAGATATTGTACCCGTCTGAGTAATAAAACTTAATTTTTTTTTTTTTGTAATATTTTTTTTTATTAACCACTTGCTGACCGCCGATCGGCATTTGACGGCGGCAAAGTGGTTAGTTCCCGCAAAACGCCGTCATACGACGGCGGCTGCGGGAACGAGTTTAGTGAGCGCACGCGCGCCGCCAGAGGCGCGCCCGCGCGCTCACTGTGTTCGGGGAGGGCCAGGGAGCGGGTGCGGCGGCTTTGATTGCCGGCTTTGATTCCCGCGATGGCCCCCCCAGAGCGAAGGAGCGGAGGTCCGTGTATGTAAACACGGACCTCCGCTCTGTGAGGGGGAAGGGCTGTGATCACAGCCTTCCTGTACGTGAAGGCTGTGACCATTTCCCTTCCCCAGATAGTGCAGTCCCCCTACAGTTAGAACACGCCCAGGGAACATAGTTAACCCTTAGAGCGCCCCCTGAAGGTTAACCCCTTCACTGCCAATGGCATTTGCACAGTAATCAGTGCATTTTTATAGCACTGATCGCTGTATAAATGCCAATGGTCCCAAAAAAGTGTCAAAATGGTCCGACATGTCCGCTGAAATATCGCAGTACCGAAAAAAAACGCAGATCGCCGCCATTACTAATAAAGAATAAAAAAAAAAATAAAAACCCCAAAAATGAATTCTCATCATCCTTAAACGCGACCACTTTTGCGCAAACCAATCAATAAACGCCGATTTGAGATTTTTTTTATCGCAAATATGAGGAAGAATATAAATCGGCCAAAAACGGTGAAAAAAAATTATTATTTTTTTTTTTTTTTTGGATTTGTATTTTAGGAAAAAGTAAGAAATTTGGGTTTTTTTGCAAAATTGTTGCTTTTCTTTTGTTTATAGCGGCGATCAGAAATGACGCAGCGGTGATCTAACCAAACGCGTTTTCACCAGCGCAAATTCCTACTACTCTTAAGTAAAAACCCCAAAAATAAAAAAAAAAATAAGAAATAATCATTACCGCCGCTAGACG
>BLSH010187267.1:44996-67884 GCA_018402905.1 Glandirana rugosa | reverse complement strand
TTTGAAATATCCAATAAATTTCATTCCACTTCATGATTGTGTCCCACTTGTTGTTGATTCTTCACAAAAAATTACAGTTTTATATCTTTATGTTTGAAGCCTGAAATGTGGCAAAAGGTTGCAAAGTTCAAAGGGGGCCGAATACTTGCGCAAGGCACTGAACGTGGTGCCGAAAACTGATTACATGAGTAAAGCGTGATTGTGAAGAGGGATGCTTTTCTTTGGGATGATAAAACTTATAAAGGTCCAATAAAGAGACACCTTAAATTTGATTAATATTCAATCCAACAAATAAGACCAACAGTTAAATGGTTACATGGTATAATAAACATAAAGCATAGAGTAAATAATAAAAAGAAATGTGCAAGAACCATATGCAAGTTCCATGAGTGGCATCCCACAGCAGCAAAAGTGCCTAAAAGTCACTATCTAAGGTATCCTAGGGAATCATATCAGGCTGCATGGTACTTGAAAACAAAAACGTCCAAATATAGAGCTGAACATATCTAAACAAGACTCTTGTTGTCGAGAGTCTCACTGTTGAGGAAAATGTAATGCAAATATATATATATATATATATATATATATATATATATATATATATATATATATATATATATATTCTCACCAAAACCATCCCGACCAGGACAATGCTCTTGATGCATGATAGACACATGAGTTAAATGCATAAAATAGAACAGAGGGAAAAAAGGAAATAAATTTAAAAAAGACGAATAAGAGAAAAGGGGGGAAAAAAAAGATGAAAAGGAGCAGTGAGAGTGGGCAACCTTGATGGGTAGCCCTCCTAATATTGAAAAGAGATAATTCAAGTAGTACTTAATTTTCACATGGGGGGAATCCTATAACGTTGTTATCCATCGCAAGAAAAAGGCCCCGAAACCATAATGGCGGAACACAGTCATAAGGTAAGGCCATGAGAAAGTGTCAAATGCCTTGTTCACATCAAGAGACAAAAGCATTATTTCTAAAGAACGACTGTGAGCTGCAGTGCATCCGGAACGTATTCACAGCGCTTCACTATTTCCTCATTTTATGTTACAGCCTTATTCCAAAATGGATTACATTCATTATTTTTCTCAAAATTCTACAAAGAATACCCCATGACAACATGAAAGAAGTTTGTTCGTAATCTTTGCAAATTTATTAAAAAGAAAAAAAATGACAATCCTGTGTACATAAGTATTCACAGCCTTTGCCATGACACTCACAATTGAGCTCAGAGGCATCCTGTTTCCACTGATCATTCTTGAGATGTTTCTACAACTTGATTGGAGTCCACCTATGGTAAATTAAGTTGATTAGACATGATTTGGAAAGGCACACATTTGTCCATATAAGATCCCACAGTTAACCGTGCATGTCAGAGCACAAACCAAGCCATGAAGTCCAAGGAATTGTCTGTAGACCCCCGAGACAGGATTTATTAAGGCACAGATCTGGGGAAGGGTACAGATAAATTTCTGCAGCAGTCCCAATGAGCACAGTGGCCTCCATCTACAGTAAATGGAAGAAGTTTGGTACCACCAGTACTCTTCCTAGAGCGAGCCGCCCAGCCAAACTGAGTGATCGATGGAGAAGGGCTTTAGTCAGGGAGGTGACAAAGAACGTGATGGTCACTCTGACAGAGTTCCAGCGTTTCTCTGTGGAGAGCAGAGAACCTTCCAGAAGAACAACCATCTCTACAGCACTTTACCATACAGGCCTAATGGTGGAGTGGCTAGATGATAGCCGCCACTCAGTAAAAGGCACGTGATATCCTGCCTAGAATTTGCCAAAAGGCACCCAAAGGGCTCTCAGACCATGAGAAACATAATTCTCTGGTCTGCTGAAACAAGGATCGAACTCTTTGGCCTGTGGGGATGTTTTTCAGTGGCAGGAACTTGGAGACTAGTCAGGATCGAGGAAAAGATGAATGCAGCAATGTACAGAGACATTCTTGATGAGAAAATGCTCCAGAGCGGTCTGGACCTCACACTGTGGCTAAGGTTCATTTTTTAACAGGACAATGACCCTAAGCACACAGCCAAGATAACAAAGGAGGGGCTACAGGACAACTCTGTGAATGTCCTTGAGTGACCCAGTCAGAGCCCAGACTTTAATCTGATTGGACATTCTGAAAATGGCTGTGCACCGACATTCCCCATCCAACCTGATGGAGCTTGAGAAGTCCTGCAAAGAAGAATGGGATTAACTGCCCAAAAATAGGTGTGCCATGCTTGTAGCATCATGCTCAAAAAGACTTGAGGCTGCAATTGGTGCCAAAGGTGCATCAACAAAGTATTGAGCAAAGGATGTGAATACTTATGTACTTGTGTTTTTTTTTTTTTTTTTTTTTTTTTTTTTTTTAATACATGTGCAAGGATTTCAAACTTATTTTGCATTGCATTATGGGGTGTTTGTAGAATTTTGAGGAAAATAATGAATTTAATCCTAAATAAGGCTGTAACATAACAAAATATGTAACAAGTGAAGGGCTGTGAATAATTTCCGGATGCACTGTATATGTTACAACTATATTATTCGCCTAATAGTGTCTCCTGCTGTCTCTGCGGAAAATGAAGCCAACTTTATCTTTTTTGATTAAGCGAGGGAGAAAAGCGTTTAAACAGTTGGCTAAAATTTTGGTCAGAATTTTCATGTCTATATTAAAAAGAGAACTCTGTAAAATTTTTCTTCAGCTGCACGTGTTTGCCAAGTATAAATGCATTAAAAAAAAATAATAATTTTAAGTAAGTTTACGATTTTGTGTTGGCCGCATTTATAGCCGTCTTGGGCTGCAGGTTGGACATCCCTGCTATAGAGGGATATGCTTTGCTCGTATTTCATGTCTGAGGTTTACAACCACTTTAAAGAATTGCTGCAGTATAAAAGTGCCCACACATTGGAGATCATTTGCTGAAAATAAAAGGTTTATTTTATTTGAGCTTTATTTTTTCCTTTTTCTAGTTGTTGAATTCATATTTTCATCGAGCATCCAAAGAATATAAAGAGGCCTTTTTAAAGAAAAGTGGTTTTACACTGCTAGCCAACCAACTCTATCTACACCAGGGGAGTCAAAGGGTAATAGAGTCCCTGCTGGAGATGTTCTTCGGACGACATATTGGGCTTGATGAGGAGTAAGTTTTTAAGTTTTTGTATGATTTTGTGAGAGTAGAGATTTATGGCTTTTAATTTATGGTGCCATAACACGTTTAGCTTCTGCTTCTCCTGTAGATGCTCTTGTGAACACCCCCAAAAACCAGACTGGTCACAGACCAGGAAATTGCAATCAGAAGCACTTCAATGCTGTAGTTAGTGGTTCTAAAGGCACCAGGGGGCACCGCTGAATGGACACACAGAGCAGTGGTTCTGCTCGGGTGCCCCCATTGCAAGCTGCTCGATGTGGGGGCACTCGGCAGGAGGGAGGAGTCAGGAGCACCACAGGGGACCCAAGAAGGGGAGGATCTGGCCTGCTCTGTGCAAAACCACTGCACGGAGCAGGTACGTTTTACATTTGTTATTTTTAAACCAAAAACAAGACTTTAATATCACTTTAAAGTTAAGGGTCTGCAGTTTGGATACATGAACATGTAACTGATATGCCAGAAAGAATGGTCACAGGAAGCTTTGAAGTGTTGGATTCTTCTACTTCTTCCCCTGCTTATAATTCTGCGTTCTGTGAATAAAATCAGAAAGAGCAGTAGAATTACAGATAAAACACAAATGGAAGTTCAAACTCTGCTAGGCGAGTGCACTTTCCTTTTGAAATGTTTGTATACCTAGAGGGCCCATTCACACCAGCCTGGTCTGCTGCAGTGTGTTAAAAGTATGCAGGTTATTGTGCGTTCGTACCGCAATAGTCATGCAACATTTTTCCAGACATAGTGTACCACAATGCACAGTTGTACGTTACTGTGCCTTACAACGCATGTGCATTTGTGCCGTATTACCTTAGTGCGTTGTGCCTTTGAAAATGATTGGCACCACAACAGGTTAATGCGCATGCATAATGTGTATAATTTGTGTTGCTGCAGGGCACAGAAACAATAGCGTTTTAACTACTGTAGGCAGAATACTTTCCATTTCTCATTTCTTTCATACTCCTTAGTTACAGTAACATAGCCTGTTTTTAAACTTTGTTTCCAATTCCATGTTTCCTGTTTCATTCTAAACAGATTTGAAGTTGAAGACATACGAAATGTGGGTGTTTTTCAGAAGTGGTGCATCATCCCTATTCTTGGTTTGATCGAGAATTCCATACACCATGCCACCTTGCTGCATAACTCCTTTTGCATTTTGCTTCAGATCCTCCACTCCTGTTCAAAAGTAGCAGATGTGCTCCTTGATAGTGGTCTGCTGTATGCTTTGTGTAACACACTGGTGACGTTATGTGCCATTGAGACAAGGTATGTTTAAATAGTACTTTGCAAATGTATGTACAATGATGCCCATTTCAAGCAAGCGGTATGAAAGTAGAATGCTGTCCATATGTGTAAGCTGTTAAACTGTGTGTGTGTATATATATATATATATATATATATATACACACACTGGGGAGATTTCCCTTCCATTTCCTGTCCTGTATACGCATTGGGAAGTAGAGGAAATATTTTCAAAATGAGGGGAATTTTCTTCTTCGACCCTCAAATAGGTGTCCTTTGAAAAATTTACTCTGATCTCTTTTTCTGATGACAGCTTTGACATTTTAGGTTTCCCATTACCTTCTGTCTGAATGATAAAGGCAACCAGAATAGGAAGGGTGAACCTACCCAGTGGGACAGACAGCAATACAAATTCGGCAAGGTTAATACCCTACCCTATCTGACACTTAAAAAAGAGTCTGTCTTGTAAACAAGAGGCTTATTTCAGTACATCTGAAAATAATCATGCTAAAATGAGACTGACGCTTCACCTGCTGACTGAATAAAAGACTCAATATTAATATGCTATAAATATTTTGCTGCTTAGGAAAAATATATTTTTTAAATTTGTGTTTTTAGTCCTGACCATAATCAACATAGCTATAGCTACATGCAAAGTATACATTCACTCTAACTGTACAGATTTTGCATTATTTCTATTCAGACATTGACCCCCCATTTAATTTAGGAGATATTTTTGAAGATTTGCTTTTTTTTTTTTTTAAACAAATGAAAATTTAGTTTCACATTTTCTTATGTAAACATGTAATTTCAAGCTCGAGCACACGGTACTGAATAAAAACTGGTTGATAGTGCAAATACTCTACACGCCTGTGTCTATATAGGTAGGGTTGCAATGCATACGTAAACAAAGTCAGTCATTCAGGCCACTGCTTGTACTTAGTTTACATCTCCCCCGCTCCTGAATAAGTCATTCACTAGTCAGCAGCGCAGGTGAAGAATATCCTGTCTAGTTATTCTGAATGAGTGAAGGTGGAGGTCATTCTATAATTAGTGCATGACTTATTCAGGGCTGAGGGGGAGATGTAAACATAAAAAGTGTAGGCTGCAGTGGCTGTGCAGGTGAATTAATGAATTATAAATTAATGACTTGGCCAATGTCCTTCAATGTGCATTAACACATGTATACAGGTTTATTTTTAATTGTCACTGTAAGATTAGTTTTTTTTTTTCTGATTTTGTCTTCTAGTATCTCCCTGGATGAATACATTTTACTTGCTTGTGATTTGCAGCAGCTGCTGATAGCTGTCACAATCCATGCCTGCAGTTCCTCTGGATCGCAGTATTTTCGTATTGTTGAAGATTTAATTATACTACTTGGATATTTAACTGAAAGCAAAAACGAAAACTTACAATGTAAGTTTTTTTTTAGTGTATTTGTACTTGTATTTGTAGATGTGGAATTAAAAATTACATTGCATATAAGTAGGGAAGACCTGCTGAATAAACTAATAGGAGCAGTTTTACCTGCCACTGTTTTTGCATTTGTCAACATCCAGTCCTCAGATAAAACGCCCTGCAAGACAGTTCTGCCTGGTTGGTGACACTATTTCCTGGCAATACAGCTTGGCTCAGAGAAAAAGGAAAACTTGAATTTAAACCTACCCAGTTGTCCTCAGCTGCCAAATACAGCATTACTTGAGCTGGGCTAGGGAAAAAATAATACATGGTTTTTAAGCTACACACTGCATGGTTTATGACATGTTGGGAAACTGGTACCAAAGCTTTCGTTATCAAGGTAGATGAGGAGGATGGATGTGGACCTCTTGGCCTCCAGGTTCAACAACAAGCTGAACAAGCTTTGACTCTAGGAACAGGTATCCTCTAGTGGAAGCAGTGGGTGCTCTGCTGGCTCAGATAATGTTGGTATATATTACATTTCAATTTTAATTTACATTTTTAACATTTAAATTGTATCCTATTACATTTCTTTTTTTATTTAGATATAGTTTAACTTGCAGCATTTGTATACACAATCATTTAACCACTTTGGGTGTATAAGGCATACCAGAAAAAATATATGTAAAGTATAACTAAGAGAAAAGTTTGTGTTATATAGCACAGGGAGGGATTAGAACACCCGGTATTTACCATTATCACGAAGAGTGAAAGTGAAATAAAATCCCAAATTTTGGGTTGTCTCCAGAAAAGGGATAGAGGGGAAAGTTTCTATAGGGGACACTATTTCTGGTGACAGGAACCAATGGTCTTTCGCCAGACCCGCCTCCCCATACATCGGAGATAAGGGTATGAAAGACAAAATGCTCCAATAGTGTAAAACCCTCCAAGGTATTTTATTAAAAGATATAATTGCACTTGCACATGGCCGAGCTGCGTGCTGATGTCATCGCGTCCCTACCTATCCCGGAGGCGTGGGTTTGGATATGCCGGCGAGATTACTGTACAGTGTTTGGTGTTTTTATTCATACAGCTGTTTAAGTGCAATTTTATCTCTTAATAAAATACCTTGGAGGGTTTTACACTATTGGAGCATTCTGTCTTTCATACCTTTATCTCCGGTGTATGGGGAGGCTGGTCCAATGGAAGACAATTGTTCCTGGTACCTATAGCAAGTTTGTCTCTATCAGGGCCTGAGAGATTTGCTGAGGGATATGTTCAGAGCTTATTGGACCTTTCTAGAAATAGAAGGTCAACTACATCTGCTAAGCACTCTCGATACTAGAGGTGGAGGTTTTGCACAATGAGACTTCAATTTGCTGCTGGTGATGGATGTTTATCTATGAACTTAAAGAACTTTCTACTCATTCACGTGGACTTTACCAGTTCAATATTCTTGCACCTTAAAATACAACTAAAGGCAACATACATATTTTAGTAAATCCTCATATAAATACCTGAAAGTTACACAGGGTAATAAACATAATAACTGAAATGATTATTTTCATACCATGTAGCTATGATTGTGGTCTATAATCCCTTCCATCAGTTCTCCTTAGCTGTATAGTGTAGTGATGATGGGAGGAGTTCTGCAGAGGTCAGATATTTCCTGTCAGTGAAATAGCTGCTCTATCCCACAGACATCCAGACTTCTATGATGCTCAGTCTATTTTACATAACACACACCCATCTGCCAATCAATACCTGGGTGTGTGCTATGTAACCACAGCACAAGATAGTACAGGTTACTTTGCACACAGAAAAGTCTAGTAATCTGTGTGCTTCTCTCTGTCTGCACTCCTCTGGTAATTTGTAATCTGGCAGAACAGAAGTAGCTAGAGCAGTGGGCGGGCAAAGGCAGGACATAGGTGGGAGTGGGCGGGGCTTCATGGACCAGTCGTGTGAGGAGCCTAATCATGATTCAATGTAGATTGAAATCCCTCAACTTCCCATGTGATACAAAGACCCTCCCCCAGTGATATCAGGACGTTTTTTGCAGAGAGAATTGATGCAAATGGGGACAATATGAGTCTAACACAGGCAATTCAAAAACCAGTTGTCACTTCACTAAAGGAAGTGCACATGACAGCAGGAGACAAGGTAGAGATCTCACCATCCTTACTGCTTTTTGCAAAACAAACAGTGACATGCTTAACAGACTGTATAGGTACACAACATATTGATTTCTTCATTTTGACCATAGTTCTTCTTTATTTTTTTATTTTTTGTGATTTGCTAATTTTGTCCCTTTTATTTGCGGTTTATATAGCGCAGCTCTGAAATATGTATGTTTGAACACACTATGTTAACATCACATGGTTGAGTTGCTGCTTTTCACATTACACTCTTATTCGTTTTGTATTTATATAGTGTTTGGCATTAGCACAGTTTTGTGCATATATTATTTCACTAGTTCTGGTGAGCCTAGTAAGAACCAGGGATTCCCTCACTTTGGAGTGACTTCCTTTCATTTCTTGTTTTGACTATGGAGCAGAAAGTCCAGGGAGATCTCCACAATGGGAAAACAACTGACAGGGATCTTTCTTATTCTATCCAAAATGAAAAACGTTTTGCCTTTCGTTCTACTTTAGTGTACAATGGGTGTACCTCACTCTCCTAGTGTAAAACGACTGGGGTAAGCAGACCCTGCTGTGTGTTCCAGGAGCATGGATAGCAGGTGCTGTGGAAATAAAGCCTGCAAACAATCAACATTGGTACCTGCATTTTAGAATATTATTGTTACAATTTATTTAGATCTTCATATAATATCAGTTAAAGCAACATGACAAGTGAAACAAAAAAGCACTGCTGGTTTTAAAATGGCAAAATTTACCATTCATACAGCGCCTTGAAAAAGTATTCATACTCCTTGAAATGTTCCACATTTTGCCATGTTACAACCAAAAACATAAATATATTTTATTGGGATTTTATGTGATAGACCAACAAAACTGGCACATAATTGTAAAGTGGAAGGAAAATTATAAATGTGTTTCAAAATTTTTTACAAAGAAATATCTGTGTAGCATGCAAATGTATTCAGCCCCCTTTAATCTGATACTCCTAACTAAAATCTAGTGGAACCAATTGCCTTCAGAAGTCACCTAATTTGTAGAGAGTCCATCTATGTATAATTTACTAGCATCACGAAGGTCAAAGAACACACCAGACAGGTCAGGGATAAAGTTGTGGATATGTTTAAAGCATCCCAAGCTTTGAACCTATCACGGAGCACTGTTCAATCCATCATCCGAAAATGGAAAGCGTATGGCACAACTGCAAACCTACCAAGACATGGCTGTCCTCCTAAACTGGCAGGCCAGACAAGGAGAGCATTAATCAGAGAAGCAGCCAGGAGGCCCATGGTAACTCTGGAGGAGCTGCAAAGATCGACAGCTCAGGTGGGAGAATCTGTAAACAGGACAACTATTAGTCGTACACTCCGCAAATCTGGCCTTTATGGAAAAGTGGCAAGAAGAAAGCCATTGTTAAAAAAAAGCCATAAGAAGCCCCGTTTACAGTTTGCAAGAAGCCATGTGGGGGACACAGCAAACATGTGAAAGAAGGTGAACTTTTTGGCCTTAAAGCAAAATGCTGTGTGTGGTGGAAAACTACAATGCACTTCACCCTGAACACAACATCCCCACTGTAAAACATAATGGTGGCAGCATTATTTAGTGGGAATGCTTTTCTTAAGCAGGGGCAGGGAAGCTGGTCAGAGTTGATGGGAAGATGGGTGTAGCCAAATACAGGGCAAGCTTAGAAGAAGACCTATTAGGGTCTGCAAAAGACTTGAGACTAGGGCGGATGTTCACCTTCCAGCAGGACAATGATCCTAAATATACAGCCAGAGCTACAATGGAATAGTTAAGATCAAAGCATATGCATGTGGTAGAATGGTCCAGTCAAAAGTCCAGACCTAAATCCAATTGAGAATGTGTGGCAAGACTTGAAAATTTCTGTTCACAGAATGCTCTCTGTCTTCTTGCTATTTTGCAAGAAGAATGGGCAAAAATTTCGCTCTGTAGGTGTGCAAAGCTGGTAGATACTTGCAGCTGTAATTGGTGGTGCTACAAAGTATTGACTCTGGGGCTGAATACAAATGCAGGCTTACTTTTCAGACATTTATTTGTAAAATATTTTAAAAATGTATTCTTTTCCTTCCACTTTACAATTATGTGCCACTTTGTGTTGGTCTATCAGATAAAATCCCAATAAAATACATTTACGTTTTTGGTTGTAACATGACAAAATGTAGAAAATTTCAGGGGGTCTGAATACTTTTTCAAGGCACTGTATATAAAGTTATTTTCTGTTTTAAATTATGTTCAGGTTTGTTTTCCATTGCTTTTAAAGAAATGCACATTTTTCTCTCCTAAACTGCCAGTAATGTAAATGTATCTTGGTGCGATGAGCTTTGAAAGAATTTACAAATTATCTTAAGAATGCCATTACTAAAATATGTAATCTGGATTATAACTTGTATTTGCTGTTCCTTATCTTATATTTATTATTTAGGAAATTCATAGGCTATTATGACATTGTTTGCTTAATCTGTGTTCTCTTTTTCTATATAGGCATGGCAGTTTCAATGCAGTTCAAAATTTTGCATTCAGCTATTGAGTTTATAAAGACAACTTCATATCAAGACTCCCAATCTGTGAGCAGCTTCAGCCATTCTTCTCATTTTAGACACCCAAAAAAAAAAAGTATAGCTGGTAAGTAGAAAACCATTTTTAAAAAGTAATTTGCTTCAGTAAACAGTATTAAACGTTCTCATTTCTCCTCAATGGACTCTACTCCCTTGGCCTCTGTGACTCTGCTTTTTCCTGGTTCTCCTACGTATCTCATTGCACTTTCAATGTCGCATACAACAGCGGGGAGCATCGATAACTTGAAAAAAACATACCACCTCTATGCTGACGACACCCAGATCTATCATCTCAACTCTTCAACTCACCCCCTTGATCTCCTCACTTATCACAAACTTATTGAGCGACATATCAGTATGGATTACACACCATGTCCTCAAACTCAATCTTTCTAACAATGAGCTTGTAATATTCTCTTTTTCCCAATCCCCTCCCCATCACTTTACCATTGATATCAACAGCACAACCATTGGTCCCTTCACACACGCCAGGATGCTGGGTGTAATCCTAGACTCTGGCCTCTCCTTCAGCCCACACATCCAATCACTGGCTAAATTTTGCCGCCTTAACCTCTGCAACATTTCCTGCATTTGCCCCTTCCTAACCAACAACACCACAAAACAACTTATTCCCTCCTTGGTTATTTCCTGTCTTGACTACTGCAACTCCCTCCTCACTGGCCTACCTTTACACAGCCTATTCCTCCTTCAGTCTATTATGAATGCTGCTGCTAGACTAATATAACTAATATACCTTACTAACCGACCCTTGACTGCTGCCAATCTTTTCACTGGCTTCCCCAACCCCATCGTATGAAATTCAAAATACTAACCACAACATAGAAGGCTATCCACAACATCGCCCCAGCTAAATCACCAACCTCTTCTGCAGATATCGCCCAAATCATCCTCTGCTTCTGCCAGGACTTCCTACTCTCTAGCTTCCTTGTTACTTCCTCCCATGCTTGCCTCCAGATTTCTCCAGAGTCTCTCCCATCCTCTGGAACTCCCTGCCCCAGTATGTCCAGTCAGCTCCTGCCCTGTCCACCTTTAGGCGATCCTTGAAAACTCACTTATTCAGGGAAGCCTAGTATACCTCCACCTAAGAACTGTACTTGAGTCACCTACATCAGATCATCCCTGCAGCTGTTACCTTTTGCACCACCTCCCCCTCCTTTTAGATTTAAAGCTCCATTAGCAGGGCCCTACTATCCCTTCTGTATTGAACTGTATTGTAATTGTACTGTCCCCCTTTTTTATTGTAAAGCACTGGGTAAACTGTTGGCGCTATATAAATCTTGTATAATAATCATTTTCTTTTGATCATCCATTACACTTCCAAAAGCCGTTTGGCCACCTGAAGTGATTGGAAAGAGAGGACAAAAAAAATCTTATCCAACAAAATACCTAAACTGAGAATGCTGTTTATCGAATATAATGTAAATTATACCAAGGGAAGTTAAAGCGATTGTAAACCTTAATTTTTTCCCCTTTAAAATAACAAACATGTCATACTTGCCTTCCTCTGCGCAGTGGTTTTGCACAGAGTGGCCCTGAACCTCATCTTCCGGGGACCTCCAGTGGCGCTCCTAGGCCCCCCTCCTCCTCGAGTGACCCGTCTGGGAAAGCTTCTCTGGGGTCACACATGCGGGCGCGCTCCCGTGTCCTGCTGTTTGCGTGTATTCACACAAACAGCGGGACTCTGCCCCCGCGTCACTAGACCTGATTGACAGCAGCGGGAGCCAATGGCTCCCCTGCTACCAATCCAGCCAATGAGGACCCGTGATACCGGCTGGAGCGGATTGCTCGTAGCCGCCGCTGGAACGAACGGGCTCAGGTAAGTAAAAGGGGGGGCTATGGGTGGAGTCACTACTGAGAGAAGGTTTTTCGCCTTAATGCAAAGAATGCATTAAGGCGAAAAACCATGAGACTTTACAACCCCTGTAATTATGCTGTAATAGTGATCCCAAAAACTCAAACATTTTCCTTTTAAATCTAAAAATATAGATCAAAATCTTCAAAGATGGTATTCATTTTCTGTTATGGTGTGCTCCAGAGATCCTTTTTAACTTAAATTTGTAGATATACCGCTGTCAATACAAGAACCACTCCTCCAGACATCTCAGGAGAACTCTGAAATGGATAAGATAGGGCACAGCACTGTGATGCCATCATGCACACAGACAGAGCTAGTGGTGTGAGTGTCATAGTCTGGGAAAGCTTGAGCTGACATACCTTAGTGCTACGTAAGCACTTATTCTGTGTAAGTGATTTTATTATATTTTGTTTTTAACTTTTAAAAAATTGGTTGCAAACAGATGGTCTCCTCCTTTTTCTTCATTCATGTATATGAGTGTTATCCTGAGACCTCTAGAGGAGTGGTTCCAGTAATGACAGCGGTATATCTGAGTTTCATGTAAAAGCTTGCTAAGACCTACTTTATTAATTCAGGAGGATAGGCAAGTCTCTGTCTGTGGGGACATTGTGTCTGTGGTGGAGGACGTAAGAGAAGTTTTGGGGTTTTTGCAGATTTATACTTGGGTGGATGCAGCATTGGATCAATGCCCCTGCCGGCTCTAACACTGAGAACCGAGCGATCTAACACAGATCGTTCAGTTCTCACAGTTCACTGAAGCACTGGGCTGTGGAGGAGGTGGGAGCAGTTGGCTCAGCCTCTCAGCTGAGGCTGTGCTGGGCTGGGCGTCGGTCCAGGCATGTGGGCTGATCTCAATCCCCAGTCACGATCTTGCTCAAGCCTGGACCGGCTCTGTGATGACCGCAGACAATGGACTTCAGCCTGCTGTCTGAGAACGGGGTCACAGGAGCACAGAACGAACTGCACTCCTGTAATCCACATACGTATAGCTAAACAAGATTTGGCTGTACTTCTCCTTTTACCCCTTCCCTAGTGTGGAGCACCAATTTGAAATGAAAACTTTTTATTCGCTTATCTGAACTTCTCACTGCTATTGCTGCACAGGATATGCACTTTGTATTAAAATGCTGTATGATAGTCTCACATTTTTGGAATTGTATGAGGACCTTTTTCTCACCTGCTGTCTATGCACATTATACAGGTGCATCTCCTAAAATTAGAATATAAATCAAAAAGTTTATTTATTTCAATAATTGAATTAAAAACGTGAAACTTGTATATTTTATATAGATGCTTTTTACACAGAGTGATATATTTCAAGCATTTCTTTCAATTTTAATCACCAATACCAATACCAGGTATTGGTACTTTTGGCAGTGTAGGCAGGTGCCATGTCCTGCTGGAAAATTAAATCTGCATTTCCATAAAGCTGGCCAGCACAGTTGGAAGCATGAAGTGCGCTAGAATTTCCTGGTAGAGGGCTGTGCTGACTTTTTACTTGATAAAACACAGTGTACCAACACCAGCAGATGACATGGCTCCTCAAATCAACACAGAATGTAGACAATTTTGCATTTCATTTGGAAATCAAGGTCCCAGAGTCTGGGCTAAGAGTGGAGAGGCACAGAATCCAAGTTGCATAGTTGGGTTGAACAAAGACACAAGTCCATCTAGTTCAACGAATTAAAGTGGTTGTCAAATCATGACAGCCACCTTAACCTACAGGTACCCTGCATATCTCCTAAACCTGTACGGTTCAGGAGATATGCAGTGTATTTGCTGTGCCGACGTCACGTCGGCACATGGGCAGTAAAGAAACGGCCTCCGTGCCGTTCCTCCACTGCGATCGTGCCGTGACTGGTGGCTCCCGCGCACATGGGTGGGAGTGACGCCGCGCAACTCCGGCCAGTCACATCGCCGGAGTCGCGGCCCTGGAAGGAAGAGGGGCTGAAGATGGACGTTGCAGGCTTTGTTTCCAGGTAAGTTTCACATAATGGGTTACTATGCGATGCATAGTAGCCCATTATGCTTCTACATAGGGGCATGTAGGGAAGTAAACTCAATCTGGGTTTACTTCCTCTTTAAAAAAAAAACTGAAAAAAAAAACATTCAATCCTATACCTATTGATCCAGGGAAGGCAAAAAACCCCAGCAAAGAATGATCTAATTTGCTACTGCAGGGGGAAAAAATCCTGCTCTTGAAATGAAAACTATGACAAATAAGACCAAGGACTGTTGAACAGTTAGAATCCTATATCAGGCAAGAATGGGACTACATTAAAGTGGTTACATAAAGGACCATGCAGCTTAAACAACTACCATATATACTTGAGTATAAGCCGAGTTTTTCAGCACATTTTTAATGCTGAAAAAGCCCCCCTCGGCTTATACTCGAGTGAGTAACTGTAACTATAATAAAACTGAAAGCAGTGTGTGCTGTGCTCTTTGTCTCTCCCTACAGTGCAGTACCCGGCAGGAAGAGAAGAATGAAATGCCGTTTTTAAAAGGCTTTCTGTAATTCTATGTGTGTGTGTGTGTGTGTGTGTGTGTGTGTTTTTGTTATATGTGTTTATATGTTTGTGTGTGTGCTTCTTTCTGCTGCCCCCCTGTGTGCTCTCCAGCCACCCCCTGTACTTTCCTGGCCCCGTGCTCTTTCATGGCCTCTCCCCTTGTCCCCACAGATCTACAGGGTCCCCCCTCCCCTCTCCTGCCAGCTGCTGCAGGGTATCTGTCAGGATGAAGCCTTTTCTTTTTTTGAAATGTACCAGTAGCTGCTGCATTTCCCACCCTAGGCGTATACTTGAGACAATACTTTTTCCCAATTTTTTGTGGTAAAAATTGGTGCCTCGGCTTATATTCGGGTCAGCTTATACTTGGGTATATACATATATACTGCTCCAAAAAGAAAAGATGTGGATTTACAGGCTTAATACTATGGTGCCGGCGGACTTTTGAACACTGATTGCAGTTTTCAGCCCTTTCTTCAGCAATAACCTTGCTCTTCCTTGGCCATTAATATTTCTGATGAATGCAAACATCAAGTCAATATATTGACAGCTGTCCTGCATTACCTGCATCTGTCCCATAGGTGTGGTTATGCGAATGATGGAAAACAAGTCTCTGTATAATATATTATACAATGAATTATCTTTATCCACAATGAATCTGTCCTTGGCCCCTGCTGCCCTTTCAATGTTCATTGCTAGTCCTTCCTGTGAGGAAGCAAAATATTTAATTGATCTGTTTGCTAGGTTTAGGTTTTGCACCATTGCCCATGGAACTAACATCTTTTTACAATATGAAAGTCTTGTGTGTGTGGTATAGATGAGGTAGGGTGATATCTAGTGGCAAGAGATGAAAACTGCATCTTGCAGTAAGGTATAAAAAGACATCTTGATGTTAGCCCCTCCTATCCCTGAAGAAACTGAAGCTGATTGGGCAAAACATGTAGGACCTGACACTGCCCTACTAATGTGGCTGGCCACGCCCACGCATGTGCAGAATGCCGGGAGGACACTGGAATCCATCTTTGACAAGGCAAAGGGTCCTCCTCTAACTAGCCTCCCATAGGAAGAGTGGACTTCCAACTACCAGAGTGTGAGCCGTGAGAAGCTGCCTGCCAGAGGTTTGGGTGAGGCGACCAAGTGGTCCCTATGTGCATATTGCCTTGTATCTCAGTAACTGTGTAGCATCTACTTTTCACATGGATCAGGCACTGCATGCTTTAACCTGATCTGTGCTGGGATGATCATGGCTCATTAATGCAAGCCTCCTTTTGACTGACTTTGAACTACTTACAAGGGCCCATGGGATAAGTGCAATATAACAATGGTCCGTGTGCTCTCCTGTTTTCTTAAAGGTGTTAATGATGAAATAACCTATCTTTGCCATCTAGGCAACTGCACAGTCTGTTCATGAGTTTTCCACAGTGGTGTTACTGCCTATTCACAGAACTATATTTTTGTTGGAGGGAACAGCCACAGTATTACCAGGCAGACCCATGTCCATTGTACTCTTAGACTTGCTGTCTTGAATCACATGGAACTTTCCTAATGGATCTGCCACTCCACTGATAGCATAGATATATCTCCAGATTTATACTGTGATTATAATATGCATGGGATGTGAGGCATGATACAGCTGCTATACATTAGACAACGTTGTCTTTTTTTATTTTTAGCTGAGGTGTAGGTGGTGGGTATACAATTATCCAGCTTTGAATTTTTGTGATTGATATGAAATTTTCTATGTGCAATAAACTAATTTTTATACCACTTTCCCTGTTTTAGCTGCGTGGTCCTTTATGTAACCACTTTGCTGGGGGGCTTCTGCACTCCAATTTTTTTCTCTTTTTGTGATATGCTTATTGGGTTACAGGGCCGCACAGACATTAGGTGAGACAGCAAAACCTTGGGAGCACTGTACCATCTTTCACAGATGGGTATGGTGTCTATACCCCAGTGAGAACTTGACATTTGCTTTTTTGTTTAAGAATGGTACTACATTCCTATCCCAAAACTCCAGCAACTGGTCTCCTCCATTCAACGTTTATGGGAGAGGAAGCTATACATGGCTCTGTCTCAATTTTTTTTAAATGTGGTGCTGCCATCAATTTCTAAATTGCCTTATTTTCTTCTTAAAATGGCACAATTGATATGTTTTCTATGGAGAATAAAATATGGGTTCATGAAGTTTGTGAATCACTACATTCTGTTTTTATGTATATTTTACACCACGTCCCAACTTTTTTGGAATTGGGGTTGTTGTCTGAAAGACCAAATATATTAAATGAATGTGTCCATAAAGATTTGGGCAAAAATGACTACAATATGGTAATGTTAAAAAAATGTTATTTATAAAGGTACTGAACAGTGGAGCTTTTAAGAGATAGAATTATAAATGAAAAATCAAAAGCTAACATCGTAATACAATTTTCTTTTGTCTGGCAAAGGGAGTTGTCAATACTACATAATATGATGCAAATAGATAAGCATTGCTCTTTATCCAACATCACTTTTAATGAACAAAAGTGAAGTTTCAAGCAAAATTAATATACATAATGCACTTGGCGCAGACAGTGTGCATGCCCATGTTCCAGAGCAATTAAAGGGGAACATGAGATGGACAAACGCACTTTTATGTGAAGTGTTTTACCTTCCAATTCAATTTGTAATTCAGTCTTGTGATCTTTCCCACCCAAGCTAGACAACAGAACCAGACTTGGTTACTTAGTTACTTATGGCAGCTTTGTGTAAGTGATTTTAGCTCTAACTGTATAAAAAAGTGGTTAATATCTTCCCGGAGTTCCAGAAGTAACTGGGACACGTTGAAAGAGCTGATGTTGCATCGTTATTATTAAAAAGTTATAACTGGGAAGACAGTAAATATGACTTCTGCTGTGTTTTAACTCCCTAAATGTTCTTTTAACAATGATATAGTGAGCAGTAATCCGACAGAGAATCAGCATGGCTTTATAAAAAATAGGCCATGTCTGTATGATCAGTATTAAAGGGATTGTAAAGGCAGAAGGTTTTTTAATCTTAATGCTTTCTATGCATTAAGATTAAAAAACCTTCTGTGTGTAGCATTGCCCCCAGCACCCACTAGCTACTTACCTGAGCCCCTTCTCTTTCCAGTGATATCCGCCGCTCTGGAAACTGAGACACAGCAGCCAATCGGGAGAGAGGGGGCGGGCCAGGCCGGGGCTCCGTGTCTGAATGGATACACGGAGCTCTGACTCAGCTCAGGTGCCCCCATAGATAGCTGCTGACTGAGGGGGCACTCAATAGGAGGGGAGGGGCCAGGGTCAGCAAAGAGGGACCTGAGAAGAGGAGGATGTTTAAAAAAAAAAAAGACTTTACAATCACTTTGATGCTCCATTCGCATTTACAAATGGAGGTAATAGTGATTACATGCAGATGACCCAGTAGGGGTTCTCCACAACAAGCTGTGGGCATAAATCAATGGGCGTCTGAGAGCCCCCGACGCTTATTGCAGCAGCTCACATGTTATTGCTGGATTGATTACCTGATCCATGATCAGCCCTGGATACAGGCAGTCTGTGTCAAGGGCCAACCATTTGCAGGAAATTTCTGCTAAAGCAATTACACGGACTGGCTCCAATTAATTATGGAAGCTGTCAGCCTCCCATAGCTTTCAATTTGGCTTCCTTCCACAGCTACCCACTGGGAACGCCCGCTAGGTTTCCCGCATGTAATCGCTACTGGCTCCATTTGCAAATATGAATGGGACCTTAAGAAGGAGTATCGCCATCATTTTTAAATCCTTGTGGAATGCAAAGAACACTTGCTCCAATTATGATCTGTAGCCACATTGTGCAGTAAAAGGACATTTTTTTTTATGTTTGTGCTGACTGTCAAACTGGAAGGCCAGTTTATAGGCATTCCTGTGGGGAAGTTAGTTTATTGCAAGTATCCATGCCATGCAGTAAAGTGCCACCTAGTCCATCAAGTTATCAAATTGCATGAATAATCTGTAGAAGTTTAAAGTGATTCTAAAGGGGGGGGAAAAAAGCAACAAGCATGTTATACTTACCTGCTCCTCTTCTTTGTGGGTACGTGCTGGCGATCATGGCTCCCCCGAGCCACACCCCCCTCAGCCGAGTGCCCCCCCATTAACAAGCTGTTTGCTGTGGGGGCACTCAAGCAGGCTCACTCCCATGTTCATTGACTCACGGAGAATGGCTCAGCCCCACCCCGCTCTGTTCTCATTGGCTCCTGCTGCTGTGTGAGCCAGTGAGGAGAGAGAGAAAGACCCAGGAGAGCTGCTGCTCTCATGCACATCGCTGGGTCAAGATGGAACTCCGCTAAGTATAAGGGGGGCCGGAGAGGGAGCTGCACCCAGAACCTAAATGCATAGAATGCATTAAAGCAAAAATCCTTGAGCCTTTAGAGCCACTTTAAAACTTTCTGGCATATTGCCTCACAATAAAAAATGTGCCCTTTTCAAACTCTTATACTGTTGAAGGACTGCTCTTATAATATTTCATTTTACAGTCTCTTATGCTGTCAGTGAAAAGAGTCAAGCCCAACACAGCATACTATGCCAACGTTTATCTTCTACAAGTAACTGCACTGCAATGCATAAATCAATCCCATACATTCAATGACATGCATCCATTTACATCCAGTACCTGGACAAGGTCATCTAGAGTCCAGGGCGAACATGCCAAACTGCACCCCCTAAGATGTTTGAGCATTATGTGGCAGCAATGAAGTAATTCCCCTTCCTCCCAGTACAAATCCGCTTCTCCTGCTGAAATCCCCCCAGCACAAATGCGCCCCTTCCCCCATACAAAAAATAACTTCTCCTTTCACAAATCCTCTACCCTTCAAAGCCCTAAAATTTCCTCTCCAAGTACACCCCCCCCCCCAACAATTCCCCTACCCCCTCTACCATATCACCTCTTCTAGCACAAACTCCCCAAATCCTCCCTCCTAGAATACCTCCCCTTCCCCCATTCCCGATCCAAACACAAAATCACCATTCCTAGCTGCCCCCCCAATCTTCTTGTGGCACCCCCTCTCCCCCCACCTCACGTTACCACAGTGTCCAGGCTCTGTTTTCATCCAACTACCTTTTATACACGTCGTGTTTAGGTTGGACGTAGACGAATTTAGAGGTGGTTGGATGTAACAAGACGGACACGTCTTATTACATTTGGCTGCTCATAGACTTGCATAGAGCTTCAGTTCAGATCCTCCTGAAAAATTGATAGATGGATCTGAACTGAATGGTTGGTTGTGTGAGAGGACCCTTATTGGTGTCAGAATTTAAACTGGTTTAGTTGGGCTTTAAATGAAAGAGTAATTTGTGATAATGTTATCTAAAACTTATATTTTAGGTGCTCATAGATTATCCTTTGCCCAGTCTGACCCACTACTGATGACCATGCGTTCGGTTGCCAGCAGCGAGCTTTCAGAATTGATGCACAGAAGAATGAGTCAGGAAAATCCGATAAGGGCATCTGAATCTGAATTTGTCCAACGGTTACAGAGATTAACTGTCCTTTCCGTCAACAGGTTAATTTACCAAGGTATACTATTCAGAGAACTCAATTATCAGAATAATAAAAATAAATAACAAACAGGACTTCTACATTATGCAGCTATTTTTAGTGAATGCATCTGTCTTCAAATGTTATGCCATTTGTGTACATTATAAGAGGATTCTAAAATAATTCCTATTAACACTTAAAAGTGTAGATCACCTTTTTTATTCTGCATCTTCCTCAGTCAGCTGGTTATATTAATGGTGTTTCTATCATAGTATAGTTTCTTTTTTTTGTATGTATTTTTCTTTAGTGGAGGAATTCTAATGACGCGGTATTAACGTTCCATCAAAAGCATAAGGCCTCATACACACTGGTGTATTAAAAAAAATAAGCAAAACATCGGGCCAGACGTCAGGGAAAAATCGGCGTCAAAAACGTAATGTAAACAAACCTTGGCACTTACGTTTTTCATGTCAAACACCTGATTTTCCCACGGCATCCCTCAAGGCAACCTGAATGCCTATTTACTACTTTTTGAGCATATGCTGCAGTGTGTTCCCTATAGAAGCCTTTTCTGTTCAGATTTGGTTATTCACCAATCTGAGCATCCCTTCCCTATTGTATCACAGTCTAGTGTTAATAACCTTCGGTCACCAATAAGTGGGGCAGTAAAGCTTCAATCCTCACTAGGGTAGTCCTGCCCCTGGCCCTTTTTTCCATTCTGCCTAGTACATGGCTTTTAGGGTGCTTAGGGAGTGCCCCCCCGGTAATGTAAACAAACCTTGGCACTTACGTTTTTCATGTCAAAGACCTGATTTTCCCACGGCATCCCTCAAGGCAACCTGAATGCCTATTTACTACTTCTTGAGGAAACTGCATTACATCATTTATAAAAGTGGGGGCAGGTTAGTGTAAGAGAACTCGGGTCTCTCCCAAGTTAAACGTGGCTAGAGCTTACTAGAGCAGTATGAGGCAACATAATGATGCTGGGAGTGTGCATGCAGTGAAGTAACCTGGAGCAGTGGGCAGCAGAACCAGAGCTAAGGTAATGACTAGAATCAGGTGGAAGAAAAAGGTGTACACATCAGGAGGCTTCACAAGAAGTAAGTCTTTACATTAGCATTATGAACATAAAAGCCTTTGGTGTCAGTTTAAAATCTGTGATTCTCTTGAGGTAGCTTTTAGCAACAATAATCTATCTGCAATGTTTTTTCTCCTTGTTTGTGTGATTGCATTTATTTCACTGATAAAAATATTTAGATGCTTTACTTCACAATGATGGCATGTAAATCCCTGTCAATTTTTTTGTTTTAGAATTATCAGAGAGAAAGACATACCAAGGATTACGAGCTGAATTATCAGAAGATGAGATGCAGTTGGATGTTTGGTGTGTCAAAAAGGCATTTCAGAGTGACCTGCTAAAAACTATGATTGATGGAATCAAGCTGTGGTTGGTATGTGGCTTGATTTTGCTCATTGTAGCTGACACATTATCTTACTGGTTTTTAGTGTGTGTTAAAATTGACAACATCGTAAAATATCATTTTTTTTATGTTTATTTCTAAATAGCTCATATATACTGAAGTTTCAAAGGATCACTTCACCTAAAAATGTTAATTCAGTTCTTTGAAGGTGCTAAAGTGCTGAATCACTCAGCCTCACACATTGCCCAAAGATTTCAGCCCACCCGACACAGCAGTCCTGTAGTCCTATAGTTTATTTTTTTGTTAATGTAACATTTAGCGAATTACAGATGGGCAGTTGGAACTCATCTTATTACCACAACTAAAATATAATATAATCTGTGACAAAAATATTAGTTTTTCCATTGTCTATTGAGGGACACAGAAATTTACCAACCGTATGATTACATTGCCACCTACAGGAGATTGGTGCACTGATAAACCGAAAAATTAGGAGACAGCCCCCTTATAGCCCCTCCTCTATCCATAATGGTAATGTTGTTTTTTTCAAGTGTCCCAGAAAGTTTGGGCACTTTTTATCCAGCGCTGCCTAAAAATGTCTAAGTATTTTTTTTTCCCTCAGTGACTTCAATTTAGGTTCCTTACTGCTCTGCTTGAACTGGTCTTTACATAGCAGCTGTCCTAAGGGGCAGCTTTTTACCATTAACATTGGAAGGTGTACGATGAGTTTAATGTGCTAGACAAGTTGGTCTAGCATAGAATGTGACCTTCAAACACTGGGCTCTGCATTATGGTGCACTTTCCATACCTTCTCATACTGCGTTAACTTACTTTCCATACACTGTGGTGTGCTTTCCAGGTCCAGGGCCACAGCACATCTCCAGAGGTGATCCTGTCTCAGGCAGATTAAGTATATAAGACTGGTAGGGCTGAAACACTGGAAGCTATTTCTTTGTATTTTTTGGGCGCCTTTATACATTTTCTGCCACCAATGATTTTTACTTTGGTGAGATTTAAGACTGAGGGATAGAGCATTGACGTCATCTGCTTGCTGGGGTCCTCCACACTCAGAATTTAGAGTGG
>BLSH010187267.1:19883-29953 GCA_018402905.1 Glandirana rugosa | reverse complement strand
GCAACTCTGCTCCTCTGGTCCCCCACATGTTCCTCTGTCCCCCTCCCCTCGCAGTGCTCACTTCCTCTCCCTGGCTAGTTGTGTAGTTCAGGCTGACTAAAGACATGATCCTTAGGATTCGGCACGGAGAAGCCCATCATAAGATCCGGAAGACAGGCAGCCACACACAGTTGTAACATAAGCTTCCTTGGTTCTCGTTCCCCTGGTCTTTTCTTCCCACCCCTGGAGGAATTATACCAGCTGCGGCGCCCGCCCTCAGTGCCGGTCCTGGGTCTGTATACATGCTCCAGCACTCTGCCTTAGTGGTAGACTGTGCCATAAACCTAGTTTCATAGCATAAAGAGAAAAAAAGCAGCATGGATAGGGATCCCACAATCCCAGATGTGTCTAATTTGTGTGAAACATTAGCTCAAGAAAACTGCAAGAAGGAAATTCTGTTGCTACCAGATTTGCTCTACTACTAAATCACTCCAAATAGAGGGAACCTCCAGGTACTGGCTACTCACTCTAATTACAAATGTGATATGGAATATATTGTGAAACATAGGCTGTATGCACTAAATGGACTAATTCGCCACGGGAGGGAGCTGTTCGGTGCACTGCATATATGAAACTCAAACAATAAAAACCTGAACTTGACTCAACCTACACCTCTCTAAAAATGATGCTCGATGCATGCACAAGGAAGCTACAAAAAGTTTGATACACATAAGACTAATAAGTTAAAACCGTTCATGTGAACACATAGACATTGCACAAAATGTGGTTTGAAAACTCCAAACCCCCCCCCCTCCTCCCTGTCTCTCCCCTTCCAATTCCTGACCCTGAAGGATGTAAAATAGGGGATGCAGTAGGACAATGGGAAGCAAATTGATTGCTGGATGGCCCAAGAGTATCCTCACAAGTTTGGTATGGGTATAATGAAGAGGTGACTACCCATGATGGTAAGTATAACATCCAAACTAGGTTGGGAAACTGGTGACTGGGTGTCTGAAAAAAACAATGTTCAAGTAGAGACAATGTAGATGCCAGCAAATAAAGGGTTGGAGTGGTGGTCAAAAGGGGGAGCTACATTAGTGCTGAGGACATCCCTGGTGTGTATAATGTCTTAGGAGGGATTCCAATCATGCATACCCCCCTATGCATGGCAGCCTTTTTTTTCTCAAGACAGCAAATGGAGGAATCTGGCTTGTATGCTTAAAGGGTTAGTTACACGCTCATGAACTTCTGAGCTGGGTGAAAAAGACTATGCATGTGTGGGTAGGGAATGAAATTGCTCTTTTATGAGTTTCTGGGGCTGTGCATCGAATGCTCAGTGTCATCCTACCATCTGCAGAACAAAGCGGGGAGGGCAATGGAAAGAGCAGCTTAAAAAGCCATCATTCTTTGACAGCTTCAGGAAAAAATGTTAGTGCAAATTCTGGGCCAACTATGTAGAAAATAAGTAATAGGTATGATGTGTATATACTTTGCTGCTGTATCAGTGCCCTGATTATCAGTGTAGATGTCGCTCTCTTCTTCCTTCCTCACACTGTCGGCGTAAGGAAAGGAAAGCCGATAACCGGCTTGTGTTTACATCTGTGATCGTAAATTATAACCACCACACAGATCCCATATTGTCTGCCAACATCCCTGATAGAATATTTTGTTAAGTACTCCCCCAGTACGATGATGGGGCTTTAAAGGCAGTTTGTAGGAGACATTAGTTTATAAAAATACAGAATTTTATTATACAAAAATATACATGAAAAAGTATGACCATACACAGTGCATACATTGAACAGTACAAACAAAATACATTTGTTGGCTATTTTGATCAGAACTTGACAAATGATCCTTCTGGGATGTGTACCCTACATGTTTCAGGAATATTATCCCTTCTTCAGGGTAGTATTGTACATTTAAAGGAAGTAAGAGTAGTCAAAATTCTAAAAGGGAGAGTGTTGCAGATTAGCACACACAACAGTTGGTAATCATTCACAATCCAAGAAAAAGGATGAAACCATTTTACCCAATGTTGTGAAATGTACACATGAACTCAGAGCCTCCCATCCCTCCTTGGGTGGCTCCGAGTTCACGGGGGGAATGACATCAGATAGCATTTGCGGAAGACGAGCACCGACAATCATGAAAGAAAAAAGCCTTTAGCATTGGGTGGGTACTACTGAGTGCACAATGCATTTCCTGTGCATTACACATTGTACTGAAAAAACACTGGAAGTATTGGCCCTGAAATTAGGCATGTGTTTTCTTGCTATAGTCATTCCTGGTGTCCAAATCCATCAGCAGTTAAAGTACATGTTACAATCTACTCGGGGCCCATTCACATTAGCATGCTGAGGTAAAGCATCTGTGTGTGCGCCACAGTGTAAGGTAATTTGCTACTGTGCCGTGTGATTCTCTGCCAGAAGAGTAATTTTTGGTCTGTTGTGGTGCATCTGGCAGCCCGTTCAGATGAATGAAAATTTAGAAATGTGTGTGCTACTCACAGCTGAACTAAGGGGAATGCAGATCACATTGTGCATCCAAAAGAGGTTGCCTCAGAAGAACCCGCCACTCATTTCTCCATGTAAATCTACAGGTGCGGGTCTTAATGCAGTAAAAGTTATTCCAGATAGGTAAATTAAATAAACTCCTGGAGCAATTTTGTTCTCTTTAATGCAGGAAAAGGCTAAATACATTTAAAATACGTCCAGCTATGGGTGATTATTCATGCGACAATCAATTCCACTGTTCTGTGAGCAGATTGTGAGTTTTTTTGAGAATTCTCAGGATGCCCTGGAAGAAGATCATATATATATATATATATATATATATATATATATATATATATATATCTTTTTGTAATTTCTTTCACTTGTTTTCTTTTTTCAGCACGGCCCCAAGTTAGCGCTTTATGTCTTTGAGCTTTTGCACAATCATAAAGACAGTTTAACCAAAGAGGATGAAGCTGCTGGAGTTTTATTGATGAATGCCATAAAGCAAGCTGGTTACAGATGTATCCCTCCAGGTGCACCACTAAAGTCAGACCTTGTGAAAGCCGCTAAAGAGGTATGTTTGTGCATATTTGTATGTAATATAATATAAAAACAATGAATACTATTGTTATTTATGGTTGTTTAAATAAAATAACTGTTGTAATAGATCCAAGATATTGGGAATCCTGTTCTGGAGAAAGATAGAATAACCTATTTGCTTCTGTTGAAATGCACACACATGATGTTACATGAGTAGAGGCTTTTTAGTAAATGTGCCACAGTAAGAAAAACTTTTCATTGGCAGGATGTGGCTGTTAAAAAAAAAAAAAAAAAAAGTAAAAAATGTCTTCTAAAAGCACAATACAGGCGGTCCCCTAGTTACAAACATCCGACTAACAAATGACTCCTACTTACAAACAGAGGGAGACAACAGGAAGTGAGAGGAAATCTACTCATAGGAAGGGAAATTCACTCCTGTAAGAGTTATTATCTGAAAAGATGTCTCCACTGAAGCTTTGGTTGAGTACAAGGAGAGGAAAAATTGGGACTTTAAATGAGGCCCCATTCACACCTGAGCGTTTTGTAGCTTGAAGCCTGAAGCTACAAAACGCTGGAGGGGAAAAAAATTAATGATTCTCTATGGAGATGGTTCACATCTCCACTCCAAAACGCCTGAAGCCAAAAGCCTGAAAACGCCTGAAGCTCAAACTAGTTCTGGAAGTATTTTTGTAGCTTGATTTGGGCGTTTTTCAATTTTTTTACATTGGTGACTTTTTGACCTGTACAAAATCGCGATAAAAACGCGTGTATTTCTGCCTGAAAACGCGATGCCCAGGTGTGAATGCAGCCTCAGTAGCACACAGTATAGTGCTGCTGATTAGCAAAACGCATGTCCATAATTTATTGATAAAAATAATTAAGTGTACATTACTCTTCTATTAAAACCATGATATGTTATACACATAATACAAACCATTCATAAAACACAAGCTGTGCCTTTGAATTGCATAATGTGATCAAATTAATCTGAGCATCCTTTTATATAAACTCAACGGGTTCATGGCGTACAGCCACTCATCAGGAGTATGATGCAAACAGAGTGTAAAGCTTTATCACCAAGGTTTGTTTCCACAACAACCCACAATTTTCCAAATCCAATTGTCACAGGGACAGAAAGTGAGGTGAAATCTTCTGAACAGGGACATAGACAGCTAAACAAACATTACAGGTGTTAATCCTTCCCTATGCTATCCAAAAAGTTTAAAAGTATTTTTTTTGGCTGAAGCTACACTTAAAAAATGTACTTTTTCCAACTTACAAACAAATTCAACTTAAGAACAAACCTACAGTTCCTATCCTGTTTGTAACCCAGGGACCACCTGTAATAGTCTTTGTATTTGTAATTGCCACACATATTTTTTTTTTTTTAGGGTTACCATTGCAGTTTTAAATAGATTGTAAACCTCGGGGAAAAAAAAACAAACAAAAAAAAAACTGTAAGACAAAGGCATAATGAGCTAGTATGCATTGCATGACATCGGCTGCATGCACTTTGAATATCTCCTAAACTGCAGGTTTTTTTAAAATTGGCTATAAATCCTTACATATATACCCAGTGAAATGACTGGCCTCAGGTGATACACAGAAATGAAACAAATCCTCCTACATTTGTTGTACCCGTTTTATCTACAATATTCTCTTCTCTACAACTGTACAAAGTTCAGAATTTAAAAAGCTTGTCTGAGCTGTCAGAAAAAAAGGGGGCAGAGAGCTGAAATTTCACTGTGCAGAGCTCTGAGAACCAATTGAAGAGGAAGGGACACGCCCCTTTCAAACAGTTTACAGGAGCAGAGCTGAGGGTGTCAATCAGCTGGAGATCCCTCCCTTGTCACCTTTTTTCTATTGGTGTCAGGAAAATTTGTCAGAAGGGACTTGTGCTGATAGAGGAACAAAGCAGCAGACAGAAATTACACTTAGTGCTCTTAATTGAGGCAAGTACACACTATAGAGAGATATGCTTTGCTCATGTTTCTTTTCTGAGGTTTACAAACACTTTAGGCACTTTTCAAAGTCCAGTGTTAGTGCTGTTTTCATATAGCATATGGAAGGACCACATGAATAATTAATGACATATTGCAATACACAGAAACAATTTCATTTAAAATCTAAACCTTTTGTCATTAAAATGTTGCACTTTAAGCTCTAGCCAAGTAGATAGCCTCTTAATATTTGACTAACAAAGTGAATCGGGGAGAATTATTTCATCAGCTTGCTAAAGATTGGTCTGTGTGTAGAGATGGCCATCTTGATGGAGGCTTCTTTTCCTCATTTCTGAGCTGCCTACCGGATGTCTGGTGGAGGAAGAAGCAGCAGAAGAGGCAAGGGAAACACAGATCGCCACAGAGTGATTGAAATAGAAACAGGGAGTTGCATGCAACGCAAGTCCTCAAGCACATGTTCATCTTTCCAACAAGCAGTGAATATTGATGACATGAAGTAACGCTGCAAAATCTTGGGGGCCTCTCATACAACAAATATACAGATATATATGAGTTTCAAGAGAACCTTTATTTCAGTTCAATTTACACTATATTGCCAAAGTATTAGGACACCTCCCTTTACACGCACATGAACGTTAATGGCATGCCAGCCTTAGTCCATAGGGTTCAATATTGAGTTGGCCCACCCTTTGCAGCTATAACAGCTTCAACTCTTCTGGGAAGGCTGACCACAAGGTTTAGGAGTGTGTCTATGGGAATACTTGACCATTCTTCCAGAAGCGCATTTGTGAGGTCAGGCACTTTGGTTGGACAAGAAGGCCTGGCTTGAAGTCTCCACTCTAATTCACCCCAAAGGTGTTCTAGCAGGTTGAGGTCAGGACTTTATGCAGGCCAGTCAAGTTCCTCCACCCCAAACTCACTCGTTCATGTATTTATGGACCTTGAGTATTTGCCAAGATATTAGCACTTGGGCAAGCCTTGCCCATTATGGGCATTTACTATTGAGGGAACAGTCAGCAAAGACTGTCTGACAATTTGGTGCATACAGTTCAGATCTTAAAAAGGTTTGGTTTGATCCTGAACCTTCAGAAATCTGTAGCGGCCACACCACTTGGGGTACCTGGGTCTCATCCTGGATATACAGCTCAAGCCAGAGTTTTCTTCCCCGTTACTCTCTGCTCCCAGAGTCAGACTCTGCAGTCCATGAGTTATTCAACTCTAAAATTCTGCATGAGAGTCCTGGGCTTGATGATAGCCTCCTTTGATGCAGTCTTATCTGCTCAAATCCACTCCAGACCCCTACAACTTAAAGGAGTTGTAAAGGCAGAAGGTTTTTTTATCTCAACAGAAAACATTTTATTAAAGGTGTATCAAAGTAGGTACAACAAATGACTGTATAAAGTCCAAATACTACATCAGCAAAGTCAGTAGAGATCATCAGTGGCACATCATTGGTTCACATATACTTTACAGGCGCCATTGGCTCCCGCGGCTGTCAATCAGAATCTCAGAATCAGCCAGCCAATCGGGGGGAGAGGGGTCGGAGCTCCATGTCTGAATGGATACACGGAGATCTAACATGGCTCCGGTGCCCCAGTAGAAAGCTGTGGGGGCACTTGATAGGAGGGAGGGGACAGGAGCAGCATACGGGACCCGAGAAGAGGATCCAGGCTGCTCCGTGCAAAACCAACTGCACAGAGGAGGTAAGTATGACATGTTTGTTTTTTTTTTTTTGTTTTTTTGTTGTTTTTTAAACAAGACTTTACAATCACTTTAACATTCTGTGGGACAAAATAGTTCAGTGTACAGACAAAACTGACTCAGCTGAAATTGATAACCAGGTTATCCTTGGTCTTGTGGCTCTGGAATCCTGCTCTGGAAATCCTTTCAGTGTTTTAGAGGAACCAAACAAAGAATTCCAGCCTGAAGACCCCTTGTTTATAATGGGGATTCACAAAAAGAATCTTGTCTTTTCATCTGATTTTCGACACTCTGATCCAGTTGGACAATGCCACAATGGTGGCCTACTTCAACCATTGGGGAGAAACCAGAAGTCTTGCTGTGACGAGATAGAAAGTATTTTATCTTATCCAGCCTTGCCTGCCATTTGCTTTCCAGGCATAGACAATGGGCAGGTAGATTACCTCAGCAGGTTCAGTATCTAGATGTGGATGAATGTGGTTTACATGCAGAAGTCTATTATGACCTATATAACAAGTAAGGGATGGCAGACATGTATGTTCTGACATCCAGGTTCAACAACAAACTATGCAGGATGATCTACATGTATGGGAATCCTCTAATGTAAGCAGTGTGTGCTTTGGTGGCTCTGTGTAATGAGTGCAACCTGATCTATGCGTTCTCTTCTCTAAAACTCCTTCCTCGTCTTCTCTGCAGAATTTAGATGGAGGACATTCTGATGATCCCCATATCTCTGAATCATCCCAATGGGATGTTTAACTGACATGATAAAACTCTGGCATACCAGGTGCTCCCAAATTGGACCTTTTTCCAAGGACTCCTTTACCCCCATGCTTCTCGGTCACTGGTTTTAACGGCATGGGTCTTGAAATCCAAGTCTTGAGAGACGGGGAACTTTCTGATGAGGTAGTTCCTACACTGTTCAAAGCTAGGGAATCTACCTCCTGCAAGGTCTACCATAAGGCATGGAATGCTTACTTTGGTGTGAGGAAGGAAGATTTAGTCTTAGGAAATACTTAAAAGGAAGAATCCTAAACTTTCTGCAATCTAGTCTGGATCAGCATTTGGCCTTGAGTATTAAATCTCGATGCTTGCGATCTTTTTCAGAGTCTAATATTGTCCAAAAGGCAGTGCTAGGTTATATGTGTATAGTTAAATTTACAAATTTATCGTAAACATGATTCATACACTGTGCAAAATACATAGATAAATATTAAATACGTGAATAATACTGTGCACACTTCAAAGAGCCTAAATACTAAGCATTAATTGTACACTGTGCAAAATAAACAGACTATAAAATACATAAATAATATGGTGTCCACTAAAGTGACCATTAAATAAAAAAGTAGTATATTAAAATCTCAAACTAATCCATATGGTGATTATATCCCAAATTCATGAAGTGTTAATTAACCACTTGCTGATCTTGCCATAGCCGAAAGACGGTTACATCGCGGTTGGCTTATTCTGGGAGGGCGTACTATGACGTCCTCCCAGAATTGCACTTCCCACGCACCCGGGAATGTCTGTGACCTTCGTGTCCTCAGGACCCGACGCATCACGGATCGGGGCAAAAGGCCAATGACCGCAGCCCCTTACCACGTGATCGCTCTGTCCAATGATGGAGCGATCACTTGTTGTCAAACCGGCGCATGTCCAGTTCAGCTCTCTCCTCGCACCAATGTTAGTTTCGTCGACTAAAACATTTTAGTCGACTGGCTTAAAACCATTTTAGTCTACTAAAATACGACTAAAACTAAAACAATTGAGATGACTAAAATGGGACTAAAACTAAAATGGCATTTTAGTCAAAAGACTAAAACTAAGTTGAAATTAGACGTCAAAATTAACACTGGTCTGTATGCATGTTCAGACCTCAATACCACAAATAATAACATATTAGGATTTTCACTCCAGCAGTATATAATAAGTTTGGAAATTGTAGAGAAATGCATTACAATTTAACTACACCCATTTGATTTTAGTCGACTAAAATGTACTGGAGAGGGGGGCGTGGCCGACTGCAGTGCATGGCGGACGCGTGATCAGACAGCTCCAGAGCCGGATCGGAGAACCGAAGCGGAGACGCTGCACTATGCGACCCATACAAGCGCAGGAGCATCCTAACATAACGGACAAGCCTCCAGCCATGTCCCGCAAGAGAAAGGAGTACCGCCAGCCTAAAAAACTGACGGATTTCTTCCACCAGCAAACGAGGGGAGACACCCAAGATGGCGACCGCGGCCCTACATGGGGACTGGACGAATCCTACACAGATCTTCCCAACGCCGATCTCGCTGAACAACAGGCTGGATATAGTCCAGCACACACCACCACATCCTCGGCTGCCTCCTCTGCGAATTCCAGCCCAGCGAAAGCCAGAATGCGCCTGGAGACAGACACACAGGGCAGAGAGGTGAGGCCTACAAACGATCCGAACGCTAACAGCGCAGATCTCCCTTCACCTATAGCCGCATTTCCCACAGCCAATCAGCCAGTGCTTGACACGGTACTAAAGGAGATGCTTATATCCCTACAGTCCTCCCTGCAGAACAATATCTCCCTCATGCTCACTAAAGTATCCACTGGGCTACATGCAGTAGGGAAAAGAGTACACCGCATAGAACAGCAAATGGGGCATATTACGGAAACCGTGAATGATGTGATAGATGCTCAGGATACTATAAGAGAGGATCAACAGTGGATGAGAGCCAAAATAGCAGACCTTGAAGATAGAGGGCGCCGGGGGGTCCCCGAAAACATCCTACCAGCAGACCTAAACGAGTTCGCAAAAAAAATGATTCCAGAACTCACTCCAATTGAGTTAACTATAGATCGTATACATCGTCTGCCAAAACCCCCCCCCCACCTATCAGAAGAGGTCCCTGATGAAAATACACTTTTATCAGACCAAAGATCAACTCCTGAGAAAGGCGCGACAACTGGGTCAACTTCCTACCCCCTATGTAGACATACAACTATTTGCTGACCTCTCTCAATATACAAGGCAGCTACGGAAACAACTAAGCACTATCACCAAGCCACTCAACAACCACAAGATCCCTTACCAATGGGGGTTCCCCACAAAGACCTCTTGTGGAGAAACCGATCCTTGGTCCCTCGTGAGTGCGTAACAATCCGCTCCTGACCGCCAACCAAAATATAGACCGAGAGACACCCCGGTCTCCAAGGCCCTACTAAGGGGTACACACATCCTCAACATCCGGAAGAAGGTGTCATCAATACAATACGAATTGGGGTAAAAACCATTAGTATTAGAAACACCCCTTGGGGGTAACCATTCCCTAGAACACCAACAACTCACCGAACCACTATCACGAATCAACAAAGGCATCGACGGAACATATAACTCTCTCCAGTCGTTTAT
>BLSH010187220.1:1101843-1112603 GCA_018402905.1 Glandirana rugosa | reverse complement strand
TGTCGTTCGCCCCGGACGCCCCGGACAAGGACAAGGTATGTGGGGCGTACCAGCTGTCTAGACACTCTCGGCGCCACCTCCAGCCTTTAGTAGGATTCTCGGTATCTGACCTCTCTAGTAGGGCTCTCACAGATCTGTCGACCATGCGGGGTGTATGGAACAGGAACAGGCCCCGCAGGCCCCGCTTGCTGTAGAGCAGGGTATCTGGATTGATGAGCCGGTGAAAGAAGGCCGCGACTCCGCCACCTTCAGCAACAGATTCCCTGCATACAGATCCACGCCGGTCCAGAGAGAGTGCGCCAGGCCCAAAGCCTCTGCTCTTATAGTCTCTCCCACGAGGCACTTCTTCTCTCAGAAATCTCCTCTTCCCCACAGCATATTGGTAGATGTAGTTTCTCCAGTTACAGCCAAGGGGCAGATCCTCATACAGTAAGTAAACAACAACTCCTAGAGTGCATCTCTCTCTCTTTTCATTATTAGAGTCACAGATCAGCAAACTGGAACATTAGGGAAAACAACTGCATTATGTTTAATAGCAGAAAAGTTTTCTAGTTGCCGGGAGTGTGTATACCCAGAACATCAGAGTGAGGGCAATAACTCTAGGGCCATAAATTACAGTTAAAGTGCTATTAAAGTCTTGCTTTTTTTTTTTTACATAACAAACATGTCATACTTACCTGCTCTGCGCAATGGTTTTGCACAGAGCAGCCTGGATCCTCCTCTTCTCGAGCCCCATGCCGGCGCTTCTGGCCCCTCCCTCCTGCCGGTTGCCCCCAGAGCAAACAACTTGCTCTGAGGACAACCAAGCTGGCACGCTCCCGAGCCGTGGCTCTGTGTGTCCATTCACACACGGAGACACAGTTTGGCCCTGCCCCCTCCGTCTCCTGATTGGCTCACATTGCTGCTAAAAGCCAATCAGGAGTGTGTGTTCCCGGAGAGCCAATGCTCTCCTGGACATTGCTGGATCAAGAGGGAGCTCAGGTAAGTATTAGGGAGGCTGCTGTACACAAAAGGTTTTTTACCTTGTTGCATAGAATGCATGAAGGTAAAACAGTTGTGCCTTTACAACCACTTTAACTTTAAACTAATGACCTGCAAATGCTTATAAAACATTGCCTAGGAGAATTTTGGGTACCATTGTTTTTTGCGAGTTCACAGGTGTGCGCAGTTTACGGCTTGCCATGTTTGATATCTATTTACTTGATATAACACCATCTTTCATGAAATTATCAGATGAACGTTGACTACATCCTATCAGATGCTGTCACTGTTTGGGTATTTAGGTGAACATGGACTACCCAGCCACCTAAATACAAAAGCTAGCAGTTGAGATTCCGCTGTTTAGCATCTATGTAGGAATCAATTCATTTTCTGGGCTGAACAGGAGAAGTCTGTCTGGGTGTGGCTAGCTGGCTGGACATGAATCAAAATTTGTGGGGGTTCAGTAGGGACCAAGCCAAAATTCTATGTTTGTACTGTGTGGTTAGGAAGATTTCTGTACAACCACCCTGTTGGATTTTCCCCACTTGATCAGTGCCGCCGGCTATATCCAGTGGCACTGATCAGTGTATTCTGATGGTAGGAAAGCCTCCCCGCTGTCAGAATACAATAACTCAGCTGAGAGAATTCCCTCATCGAGTATTTGGATGGGGGAATCAAGTACGTTTTTTTGTTCAACCTGCTGGATAAATAAAATAAGTTGTATCATCTATGGGCTGTTGTAGTCTAATCAAATCTAAAAAAAAAGTTATGGCTTTGCAGATCAGGGAAATGCGGCAGCTGAACTTGATTAACTAGTGAGTCACTGACCTGGAACAAGTGAAGTGTCCCAACACTTCACTGTCTGTGTGCTTGTTCCGGGTCATTAACCCGCTAAGTAAAAACGCAGACTCACTCATACATGCATATCTGTTCATTTATATAGGTTGCCTGCATGTTGCTCAGTGCTAGTACAAATAGAGAAACTGCTTCAAAGAAGCCTTATATGTTCATTAAATGTGATTTTTAAATTATGCGGCACAGTGGTGTAGTGGATAGCACTTTCTCCTGGCAGCAAAAGGGTTGCTGGTTTGAATCCCAATCATGACACTACCTGCCTGGAGTTTGTATGTTCTCCCTGTGCCTGCGTGGGTTTCCTCTGGGTACTCCGGTTTTCTCCCACACTCCAAAGAGATGAAGGTAGGTAAATTAGATCTGGTCTAAATTGGCCATAGTATGTGTATGACTGTGAGTTAGGGACCTTAGATTGTAAGCTCCTTGAGGGTAGGGACTGATGTGACTGTACAATATAATGTATATGTAAAGTGCTGCGTAAATTGACAGCGCTATATAAGTACCTGAAATAAATAAATTATGTATATAGTTGTGTCACAGTTGGTTTATATTTCATTTGATAATCCAACTATGCTATTTTTATATGACGAAATACAATACTTATAAGGTAAGGACTGTTGTTATATATATATATATATATATATATATATACCACAACCCAAACCTGTAAGGTCCACATTTAGAAAGGGGAATGAAGTCCTACGCTTTACTAAACTGGAAAAAGAAATGAAGAGGGGCGCTTGCCAAGAAAATCCTGATGAATAAGCTTCTGTAACACACTGTGACCTCTTTACTTACATCTGCGGGAACAAATGAAGAGAGGAATCACAAAGAAAGAGCTGAAATACTGCTGAAGAGATCCACAGAAATGGAAACTGCTGCTGAGCCGTGATTACTAAGATGTATTAGTTCACAGCCATGCAGTATATAATATATAACACACAGACTTTGTTGTAGTTTGTCTGAGATGCTGTGTTGAGTCCTGATTAGCTGTCGGTTTCACTTATCTACAATCACCACCAGCACTTATCTTAGTACATTTTTGCATTAAGCTAAGAAGCCTTAGGCCCCTTTCACATGGGCGGATAGAATTCAGCTTTTAGCTGCGGATAGATGAAGTTATCTACCGCAGCTATACTCTGACAACGCTTTCCTATGGCCCCATTCACACTCTGCATTTAACAACGGTTTTGTTACAGACGATTATGTGCGATTATAAAAAATGGATTTGAAGGCGTCCAGAAATGATGTAGCGCAGCTATCTGCACATAACTGCAGGTAAAAGCGGTGCACTGTGTCACCTGCGGATAGCAGCGGCAACAAGCAAAGAAAATCAATAGGAAGCACATCAGAAATGTCAAGAATATTCCACTGCAGCTAAACGCAGCTGCATGTAAACGCACGTAAACGCAGCTAAAGGCAATGTACAACTGCAAGTAATCGTTGTGCCTGGAGTCTTGGAATTTCAAAATAACAAAACATGCTTTTAACAGCGGCAGGACAACCACCCGTGTGAAAGGGGGTTTAGGCCCCTTTCACATGGGCGGATAGAATTCAGCTTTTAGCTGCGGATAGATAAAGTTATCTACCGCAGCTATACTCTGACAATGCTTTCCTATGGACCCATTCACACACTGCATTTAGCAACGGTTTTGTTACAGACGATTTTGTGCGATTAGAAAAAATTGATTTGACTGCGTCCAGAAACTATGCAGCGCAGCTATCTGCACATAACTGCAAGTAAAAGCGGTGCACTGTGTCACCTGCAGATAGCAGCGGCAAAAAGCAAAGAAAATCAACAGGAAGCACTTCAGAAATGTCAAGAATGTTCCACTGCAGCTAAACGCAGCTGCATGTAAACGCAGCTAAACGCAATGTACAACTGCAAGTGATCGTTGTGCCTGGAGTCTTGGAATTTCAAAATAACAAAACATGCTTTTAACAGCGGCAGAACAGCCGTCCGTGTGATAGGGGCCTTACACTTACTGTGTCTGCAGTGAGACAAATGTGGAAAGTTAAAGTGACATCATACACATCAATATCTTAGACCCCTTCCACACTGAAGGCAGTTTTCAGGGGTTTTAATGCTAGAAATAGTGCCTGTAAAGCGCCTGAAAACTGCCTCCCATGCCACCCGCGTGTGAAAGCCTGAGTGCTTTCACACCGGGGCGGTGCGCTTGTGGGGCGTTAGAAAAAGTCCTGCAAGCAGCATCTTTGGACCTGAAAAGTAATTCGGAAGCGCTGCAACACAGGCATTTGTAACCCCTTCTTTTGGTTAAAAGCGCCTCGCTAGCGGCTGAAAAGCGCCGCTTAAACAGCGGTAAAGCGCCACTAAAAGGAGCGTCACTTCACTGCTAACGCACGGGTGGCCCCAGTGTGAAAGGGGTCTTAACACAGAATTTAGCTAGAAGAACATGTCTGGTCTTACTTAAAGCATTACCAAAGGCAATTTTTTTTCAAATTAAAATAAAATTTTTAAATTAAAATAACACACATGGCAGAACGCCTTGTAGACTAGGGACAGCTCCCCTGCAAGGGAAGTGTTTTTTTTTTTTTGTTTGTTTTTTCTTTAAATTAATTTTTATTGACATAGTTGTACATAATACAGAATAAAGACAGTACAGCGGTTAGATAAAACCACTGTCGTATTGTAATTTTTTTATATAATAAATGACAATAGAAAGATAATAATAATAAGACATAACATCTGTAGTCATACATCAGAAATCTTAGGGTCATAATAAAACCTGACTGAGGAAGGCTGGATGGCTGTCTAGAATTGAGAAGGTTGGTTAAATCTAAGTCTCTTGTATCCAGCGGTGGGGAAGGGGAAAGATGGTGATAAAAGTAAAAAGGAAGGTAAATAACATGTCTGACCATTGTTGAAAGTGAGATGTGGTAAGAGGGTGATGAGTCCTGTTGTGCATCGCAGGGGGTCTGTGCTTCACCTGGTCTGAGTGCTTACATAGTTTAGTAGCCCTGATCATAGAGAGTTCTTAGGTGGTTGTAGCAGTAGTGTAAAGGGCCTTGAAAAAGTTCTCGTTCCTCTTTCGAGAGAGAGCGATCCATGAATGCCTGCCACTTCTTGAAAAATTTGCGACTGCTATTTAAGTGTGAGTAGTCCGTGGTAAGTTTCTCTCTGTATAAAGTGAGGCGAAGGTCCTTTTTGAGCTGATAAATCATTGGGGGGGATGGAAGAGTCCAGTTTTTCAGAATTACTTTCCGGGCGACCATTAACGTTGTTTGAGTCCATGGGTTAGGGTACTTTCCGTTTGTAGATGACCAAGTAAGCAGTTGCTTGTCCCAGTATCCAAAAATGAGGAGAAAGGGGTCTTTGGGGAGTTTGGTCATTGTGATGCCAAAAATGAAAGAGGTGGTTTGTTCCCAGAAAGCCTCGATGAGTGGGTATGACCAGAAGCGATGTGCTAATGTTGGTTTCAGGAGCTGGCAAAGAGGGCAAGCCATGGAGTTTGGAATCGCTGGGGACCTCTTGAAAGGAGTATAGGCTCGGTGAATCAGTTTGAGTTGGGTCTCTCTCCAGGCTTCATTGGGGGTGAGATTTAGGATTGAGTTGTATCCCGTGAGTATTTTGTGAAGAATGTCCGGATCGGGAAAGTCAGAGTTCCATTTGGAGGCAGCTTGAGTGCCCAAGAGGGGAGCAGAGGCAAGCATGAGAGGCTTGTAGAGTGACGATATGGAGTAGTTCCCCTTGTCGAGGGATGTTTCTAATATGGAGGGTTTAAAACGAGTTGACCTCACTTTGTCCGAAGCCTTCAGATGGAAGTGTTTTCATATTTCCAAAGTTCAGAATTAGGCCTCATTTACAGGGGCACATAGACCCCTACATCTGTGCAGAGGGTTGTGTTTATGTACCCAAGGAGTGACAGGTGTGCTGAGCATCTACGTGCAGCGCACCTCTGTGAGAGGTGCAGTAACTGTACAGATCACCCCAGTGTTTACATCTGTAGGGATCTGCTGCCCTCTACTGTTAATATCAAGTGCCATGAAGCACCAGGAGGAGGAGATGCCGCCCAGAGGAAGCATTGCCCGTGACCTAGATGGGGTAAGTGGCTGGTGACCGACTGGGGGGTGGGTGCCTGTGACCCGACCAACCGACTCGGGGGGGTCTTTGCATTAGCTGGTTTGTTTGCTGCCCCTCAAAAAAATATACCACCAGCCGCCACTGCTCAGAAGGATTCTAGTACGTTTGCCCCCAGCCTGCTGATTGGACAGTAAGGCCTCATACACACGGGCGTTTTGCACGCCGGCGTTTGTAGGCGTTTTTTGCAGCTCTCCATGTTATTCAATGGCCTTCTAAAAACGCCGGCGTTAGTGAGCAGTAGAGGGCGTCGGCGTTAGTGAGCTGTTTTTAGAACGCGGAACCATCGCGTTCTGTAGCTGTAGCGTTTTGGCGTTTTTTGACGCCAATCAGCAAAACGCTCACTAACGCTTGCTAACGCCCGCTAACGCCGTACCGGCGTTAACAAGCGTTTTTTGACGCCGGCGTTTTTAGGTTGAAAAATAGCAGAGGACTGATTTTTTTTTAAAAACGCCTATTGACGCCGACGCTCACTAACGCTCGCTAACGCCGATGCAAAACGCCGCAAAAAATGCAGATTTTTTAAAAAACTTCGGACCTGGCGTTTTGCTTATTTATTATAAAACGCCCGTGTGTATGAGGCCTAAAGGAGAAGACTGATATCTGCTTGCTTCTTGTTGGTACATTTGCATGCAACACACCTGATTGGCTTTCAGTCCTGCCCCTAAGAGTGCTGCTACATAGAATAGTGCAAAAGGCTGATATCAAGTCAAAATCAGGTATTTGTGCTATCCGCATCTAAAAAATAATAAATTATTAATAAATACAAAATTGTCTTCATTTGTGTATTTTATATCTACACGGAGTAAAGTAAAAAAGCAAGTATCTGTGGGAACATTTTTGTGCTATTTAATTTTCCATCCGAGTAATGGTAAAAATTATTTCGAGAAATGCATATTGGTATATTAAGCCCTGGATCTTTTTCTGCAGATTTATAGGATTTTCTAAACTAAATAAGCCTCACAAAATTGGAAGAGGTTTTAGAGGAAACCTTTCACAGTAGAGACATGGCAGCTTCAACGGCTGACTTGTTTAAGAATAGTCAATCGCTGACCCAGAACAAGTATGCGGGCAGTGACATGTTGGCAGACCTGACCTGTGTTACTGCATATATAATTATGTTCTAACACTTCCTGTCTCTGGGAGGAGCTTTGAAAACCTCAGAAGGTAGAAGACAGAGAACTCAGCCACATGGCCTTATACACACAGGGTCTGTTACTGCTGCTGCATTTTTTTTAGATAAGGAGCAGAGACTATTATTGCTGAACCACAGTTCCTGCTGGTGGGAAGCTCCGTTCCAGGCTTATTAGACAACAGTTGGAACATCCCCCATGACCGCTGATCTTGTCTTCAGGTCTCCAGCATAAAAACAGAGGCTGCATCACCCTCAGGGGCCCCTGCAACTGGACTTTGCTGCAACATTTATCTGAAGGTATCTCTATTAATAACTATATATAGCCAGGTATATGTGCACAGTTACACCAGGACTCCTTTTTCTGATAATACCTTTGTTTCTTTGTAGATTGGATGAGATGTATGTACTATTATTAATCGTGTCCTATATAAAGCTTGTATTATTTCCATACTGGTGTGCATCCATATACTTATGGTTAATGTTATATGCTGGGTGCAGTAGTTCCTCTGTTCCTGATTACTTTGATTAGATTGCTGGTTAATTTCCCCGGAAGGGAATTCCTCTGTTCACAGAGGCCCTGTCCTGGGTGGGGGCACTGCCAACTTTATTATCAAACCCACTCTTCCACTAAGAGAAGGTTCTGGTTCTCTTATTAACCTACAGGTTTGGGGAGGGCCATTTCTTATTAACTCCACCCCCATCCCCCAAAAAGGGGACTACACATCCAATTAGGGATAGATGCACAGCTCTGGATGCAGTCCAGAGCTGTGTGCTAACATAAAGTGGGCAGGTGTTCTGTAGTCCTCAGGGATAGCTGAAAACAATGTAACTGATAAAAATACAGCACAGGCAAACAGCACAGGATGTTATCAGCTAAGATGATTTCCATCCACATCAATGTGTATTTTTTTGCAGTTATCAAACAGATATCACAAAATATTTTGTTTCCATAAGTTTTTATTAGTGATTTAAAAGTAGCATGAATACAGATGCTAAAGGTTTGTATGGCTGGTGTAGCTCTATAAGATTAGTATAATTAGGCCTCATGTTAACAGGCGTTTTCCATTTGAACACAGCTGTATTTAAATGGAAAACACATTGTTTGATAGGAAAAGCCTGCACATGACCCACTATGCCTGTAGGCACCTCAATACAACATACTTCATCCAAGGAAACAAAGAGCAACACTGAGCCAAATCAAAGGCAACTTGCTAAGCTGTATCTAAAATTTGTTTCAAATGTACATCACATGCAGGAAATGACAACCGTTTACATCAGCCATTTGACACAGGCGTTCAATCTGTAATATTTTCAGACAGATCTAGAGTGAACCACAATGTCTATGGGTGGGTGGATATAAACGGATAATCATTTGTTTACATACATATGTCTTTTTCTTTTTTATAAATGTAACAAGGCTGTGTCCTCTTCTGTATAGATGGATCTAAATGTATGTAAACAAATGCTGTCCATTTACATCCGTTCTGCTTATGTCCCATGTGCAGGAAGTTCTATAGCTGTCAATTGGGACGCAGTGGCTGCCTGGACACAGCTGCTGCTCTCAATCTGACACCCATTTGGGTGTGGGTGCACAGCTCCGAACACACCCATGCCTATGGGTTATTCACATAGTGACTGACCCAGGCTGGGAAGGGGTTAATACTGTGCCTTGCTGTTCCCGGGCTTTTTGGACCAGAGCCTATCCACCCAGTGTTATAAAAAGGGGGAAGGCCGGGGTCTGGGCCTTTTGCCTGTTCCCCCTCAACAGAAGATGTGAACTGCTGCACCTTGCAGTCTTTCAGTGGCACAGAGAGACAGCAGCTGGAGAGAACCAAGCGTGGACTACTACCTTTTGGAGGTGTGCCTGGGCAGCCTAGGGATTGATAGTCAGGGGTAGGCATGTGCAATTCCTTTTGTTTCGAATACGTTTTTTAACAAATTTTTCGAAATTCAGGAGTTCAGATGAATCCGAATTTCGAATTTACGAATTTTTGTTTTTCCTAATTCGAAAATTCGGTAATCCGAAAATCGGAAAATCCGAAATGCGGTAATTCAGAAATTCGGAAATCCGAAAATTCAAAACTTTGAAAACCGGAAAAAATAACTAACTAATAATAACTTAACTATACTTATCTACTTAAATAACTATTAAATTATTAGGAATTGGAATTTCCTTGAAAATTTGGCTGCTAGTGATACATTTCGGATTTAAGTTCACTAACAGCCAAATTTGAAAGGAAATTCCAATACCTACAATTTAATAGTTATTTATTAGTTAGTTATTATTTCATATTTTCTTTCTTATTTTTGAATTTCCGACTTACGAATTTCCAAGTTTTTTAAATACGGATTTCCGACTTTTCGAATTTCGGCATTTTCGAATTTCCGAATTACCGAATGTGCGAATTTTCGATTTCCAAATTTTCAAATTTCCGATTTCCGAATTTTACAAATTTCCAAAAAAAATAAAAAAAGAACGGAACGAAAACAAACAAATTTTTTGGCCGTGCACAAGCCTAGTCAGGGGAACGCTTTACTGCATTTGTTCATCTTGAACCAGGGGCTGGGCCGGAGGGCAGGGGGGAAATTGCCCCCCAGACCGCCTAACTTATATTCAAAATGGCCACTGTCTGCTGACATTTTTTTTTTGTACAGTAAGTTGACTGCAGTCTACAGCAGCCGCCGATTGGCTGCGTTGCTCCCGCACTGCATTCTGGGAGTTGTAGTCCGGCATGTGCCCGCCTTCCTAAAAATAACCGACCGTATACGGGCTTTCCCGAGCCCAACTAGCTTTGGAACGGGCTCAGGAAAACAGATACACGTTCGGCTATCTCCGCGAAGCCGGGCGCATGCGCCTGACATGATGAGTCAGGACAGAGTCGCGATCAGTGTGGCCTAGCCGCTTTCCTCAAAGTGGCCCCAGGGCAGCCAGGCAGTTTTTAAATGTACAGCAGTAGCATGAGCCTCTTGATATGGCGGGGTAAGACCGAGCCATCCCCTCCCCAACCTCTGAACTCTCTGCAGTCTCTGACCTCCCCAGCCTCTGACCTCTTTGCAGCCTCTGACCTCCCCAGCCTCTGACCTCTCTGCAGCCTCTGACCTCCCCAGCTTTTGACCTCTCTGCAGCCTCTGACCTCTGCAGCCTGTGACCTCCCCAGCCTCTGATCTCCCCAGCCTCTGACCTCTCTGCAGCCTCTGACCTCCCCAGCCTCTGAACTCCCCAGCCTCTGACCTCTCTGCAGCTTCTGACCTCCCCAGCCTCTGACCTCTCTGCAGCCACTGACCTCCCCTGCCTCTGACCTCCCCAGTCTCTGACCTTTCGGCAGCCTCTGACCTCTCTGCAGCATTCAACCTCCCCAGCCTCTGACCTCTGCAGCCTCTGACCCCCGTAGCCTTTAACCTCCCCAGCCTCTGACCTTCCCAGCTTCTGACCTCTCCTGTCCCATCCCCCAGCCTGTGACCTCTCCTGTCCCATCCCCCAGCCTGTGACCTCTCTTGTCCCATCCCCAGCCTCTGACCTCTCCTGTCCCATCCCCCAGCCTGTAATCTCTCCTGTCCCATCCCCCAGCCTGTGACCTCTCTTGTCCCATCCGAAGCCTCTGACCTCTCCTATCCCACCCCCCAGCCTGTGACCTCACCTGTCCCATTCCCCAGCCTGTGACCACCTCCTGTACCATCCCCCAGCCTGTGACC
>BLSH010187220.1:1081523-1101833 GCA_018402905.1 Glandirana rugosa | reverse complement strand
CAGCCTGTGATCACCTCCTGTACCATCCCCCAGCCTATAACCTCTCCTGTCCCATCCCCCAGCCTATAACCTCTCCTGTCCCACCCCCCAGCCTGTAACCTCTCCTGTCCCATCCCCAGCCTCTGACCTCTTCTATCCCATCCCCCAGCCTCTGACCGCTCCTGTACCATCCACAGCCTCTGATCACCTCCTGTATCATGTCCGCAACCTCTAACCATCTCTTGTATTTTATTATGTCTGCAGCCTCTGAGAGGGAAGTCTGGAGAGGAGTCAAGAGTGGGAGTGCCGCTAGGATGGAGGTCATGGGAGAAGTCAGACGTGTGTTGCCGTGGAGAGGAGACTATGGAATAAAACCCCAGCCACCAAGCTGGAGCCATCAGACCGAGCCCTGCATGGTGTACCTGAGAGGAGGTCAGTGACAGCGCTGGCAGGCCAGTCTGGGGGGGGGGGGGTCATTGATGTAAGGGGGGAGTGAATACAATAATGTAAGGGGGCACTGATATAAAAGTTTCCCTCTTATATCAGTAACCCCCTTACCTTAGTGTTTTCTTTCTGCGGGAGTCCTCCCCACATTCCCAGAGTTCCCCTTTACATCAGAGTCTGCAGGATTCCCCCTTACAGTGCAAGGGGGAACTTTGCAAACTCTGATGTAAAGGGCAATGCTGCAGAGCCTGATGTAAGTGGGAACTCTGGTCACCAGAACCCCCTTTATATTGGAGTCCCCCCTTTGATCATGATCTGCAATGTTCCCCTTTATGTCTTTATGGAACTCTGTGCTGGCTAGGTTATTTTAACCTGACCTTCATGTAAATGGAGGAATATGGTTTTTGACTTTTGTTTAACCTAAACACATTTCTAATAGCTTTAGCTACATGTTTATAGCTTAAATATTGATATTATACTGAAAACGGCCATTTTATAATACACTCTTCAAATGTGCTTTAAAATGCATGGTTTTCCCTTTTGTGAACAAAAATAATGACGTTATGTGGTTGGGCTGGTATAAAAATGCTATGGGGCTGGCATGAAATTATTTCCAGGGCTGGCTTTTATTCCCAGTCCGGCCCTGCTTCAGAGGCAGGCCATCACCTGTGGCTCCTGCTGGCCTCTGGGTCCTGCTGGGAGCTGGCCATGGCCTGTGGGTCCTGCTGGGAGCTGGCCATGGCCTCTGGATCCTGCTGGGAGCTGGCCATGGCCTATGGGTCCTGCTGGGAGCTGACCATGGCCTCTGGGTCCTGCTGGGAGCTGGCCATGGCCTATGGGTCCTGCTGGGAGCTGGCCATGGCCTCTGGATCCTGCTGGGAGCTGGCCATGGCCTCTGGATCCTGCTGGGAGCTGGCCATGGCCTATGGGTCCTGCTGGGAGCTGACCATGGCCTCTGGGTCCTGCCGAGAGCTGGCCCGCGGAACCGTGGATTCTGCTGGGAGCTGGGCCACTTGACTGGACTTGCCCCCCAGGCCTAAGGTTGCCAGTCCTCCCCTGTCTTGAACTGTATTGCAAAATAAGACTTTTGAGTAAAGTTTGAATCAATTGTTCTAAGCCTGGTATGAAGTTCTTTAAATGGATGCATGGTGATTCCTGGCATATCAAAAGAACTAGCGAAAAAGATGGGCCATATGGCAAGGTTGGAACTTTAAATGAAGCATGCAGTTGGACAGTAAGCAAACACAGTGGTTCTATAAAAAATGTATATGTTTATTGCGTGAGCAAATACAGACATAGGCACAATAATCCATGGTTTCCAACAAACCCCCCAAAATCCCAATCCATAAAAACATGGTATGTGGGACAGGGTAGATCAAATTGTAATCAAATAAGACAGGTAAATACAAATACATGAGTACATGGTAACCACATGGCTGTAACATCTTGGATTCTGGGGGGTTTGTTGGCAACCATGTATTATTGTGCCTATGTCTGTATATGCTCATGCAATAAACATATACATTTTTTATAGAACCACTGTGTTCACTTACTGTCCAACTGCATGCTCCAGCCCCAACCTTGCCATATGGCCCCTCTTTTTTGCAAATTAGGGATGGAGGCAGTTTGATGTTAACTCTCATAGGCCTCACTCAAAGTCCCACTTCCCCCTTTATCAAAAGAACTAGGGTCAGTTAAGCACATGTGGGGTATGAAGCAAAGGCCACCATTACAAGGTTAATTCGAATGCAGTTGCCATGCGTAACCTGTAACTTGAGCAAAGTCCATTGGAACCAGTCAGGAACTAGGGTACCTGGCATATGTGACAGTTGCTCCGGTAGCGAAGGGGTAGGTGATCTGGCTCCCTCCACAGAGCAGTCAGCCTCTTGTAATAACCAGGACCAAATCCACGTTACGGAGACCAATAGCCTGGCCACACGGTATGGGAAGGAAGGAGTTAACAAGTACAGGCATGAAGTCCACACTAAGTGCACGACGGGCCCCCATTCTCTTACTGGGAGTGAGGCGACAGATGTATGCAGTATTGGTGGGGAGGCACGTGCTCAGCGGTGTCCTCCCTAAATGCAAACACTTGACAATGTGGGTAGTGACATGAGACAGTACTTTTCAGAGAAGCGCTCTACTTTTATTACTGCATACAGTGACATAGTTTATCTCTAAGTCAGAGAACTGCCTTAATGTTTGATTCTCACATAATTGCAGTCCCCGTCTGGTCCTGGGCATTGATGAGTGCGCGCATGACAAAAGGTACCACCACGTGCAGGTTAATTGCACCCGCCCACTTGCATGCATGGCACATTGGGAACAGCGACTGTGTCTATGCAACCACTGTGCCCCAATTGACAGCTATGGGGCTTCCTGCACAGGATTGCATCTGTGCATCACCATGTGGGAATACATGGCCCTCACACGGGACCCGGATGCACAGACCCTGTGTCAACCAGGTCTTAGGCAACAAACAGTGTTGTTTATCTATTTGACCTCTAGAAGGTTTACCCCTCCTTCATGACCAGGCCATATTTTGTGATACGGCACTGTGTTACTTTAAAGTGGTTTTCAACTCGTGACAACCACTTTATCCTACAGTCTATAATAAGGCTTACCTGTAGGTGCCCTGCATATCTCCAAAACCTGCACGGTTGAAGAGATATGCAGTGTACTAGCATTGCCAACGTCATTTCGGCGAAGAAACGGCCTCCGTGCCGTTTTTTTCACTGTGATCGTGCCGTGACTGGCGGCTCCTGCGCATGCGCGGGAGTGACGTCACGCGACTCCGACCAGTCACAGAGCCCGGAGATCACGGCCCGGAAGGAAGAGGGGCTGAAGATGAATGCGGCCTGCACCGGGGACAGCGCTGGACATCGCAGGCTTTGTTTGCAGGTAAGTGGCACATAATTGGCTACTATGCGATGCATAGTAGCCAATTATGCATCTTCTTTGCAGGGGAATATAGAGGAAGTAAACCCCATCAGGGTTTACTTCCTCTTTAACTGACAATTGTGTGGTCATGGGACGCTGTACCCAAATAAAATGTATATTAATTATGTCCTTTTTTCCACAAATAGAGCTTTCTGTTCTGACTCACCTACAAGGCAATAACGTTTATCTCCAGCTTCATATAGGGCTTACACTGACATGTTGATCTTTTTATCCCTTGTATCAATTCAAACAGCTTAACACAATGAATAAGCTCACATGATGGATAGAAAAACGATGAAGTTGTAAGCCACATGGAAAGGTCTGTACATGAAGGCAGCATGCTCAGAATGAAACCAAAAAGAGAGAAGGGGAGGGAATATACAGAACTACGGAGGGAGAGAAGGTTCAGCTCAGATGGAGGCAGACAGCTTAAAGACACAGAGCAATAATAAACCAAATTATACACATAGATGAAATTATAATAATTCACATAGTGAAACACAACACTCTCCGCCTGAAATCTTTAGATTTCATAACCTTAAACTTTTATATATATATTCAATAATGTCCAAAATTGATAGATGTCCTGGAACCTGTAATGAGAACATGCAACAAACAAACAAACATAAGTTCAACAAGTTCCAAGTAGAACCTGTCAATAGCAGCTATGTACTTCCCACCGTGCCACTAGCATGGCTAGTCTTAGCATAAGTCACTCGCCTGGCAAAAGGAGCACTAACTCTGTAATTGGTCGAGAAAAGCTTTGTGTCGATCCTCCCTTGGTTATCTTGACCTTCTGGACCTTGTCTTTAAGAAGGATGAGATCTCCAACATAGGCGAAGGGTGGATCTGTAATTAGGTGATCAGCTAGGAGACTTGCCTTTTGTTGCTGTTGATTTCTTCCCCTTAACTTGTGGCATTTGACGCACCTGAAGAGCAGGGAGGAGATGCACCTTTTCATAACGACAATCGGCAAGCCATCTGTCCTGATGGCACCTTCTGAAAACTGATGGCCTTGGTGTTGCACCTGTTCATGGTGGTGACGAACCAGAAGAGTAATAACATGATGTTCACCTGGTATGAATATAGGATTCTGTTCTTTACTGCATAAGTCAGATTTCCCGATATGCCCACCAACTCTCAGCAGCCAAATGGTGCCCATGGGTGGTGAGAAGGAGTCCTCACACAAAAACCTCGGAGGTGACAGCCATAAGCTGTCCTGAAGAACTGCTGATGACACAGCTCTTGTCCCACTGTCAGCTGAGTTGAGTTCAGTGGGAACGTGATGCAATTGACTTGGTAGAGAGAATCTCTTAATATGCTCTACCCTGTTGCTGACGTACACATAAAACTGTTTTGTTTGGTTGTATATGTAACCAAGCACTACCTTACTGTCAGTATAAAAGGTGAAAGAATCAATTCTAGGGTCCATTTCACTTTGTATGATTTCGGCAATTTCTACTGCTAGCACAGCTGCACAGAGTTCAAGTCTTGGTATGGTATGTGCAGGTTTGGGAGTGAGTTTTGCCTTGCCTAGGACAAAACTACTGTGTGATTCTCCATTAATTTCAGAGGTCTTTAAATAGGCTACTGCAGCAATAGCTTCAACTGATGCATCAGAGAAAATATGTTATTTTTAATATATTTTTTCTAAAGCCGATACATTTTTTGAGGGGGTGTGGCTTCTTGTGAATGGGACACTCTCGGTTAGGGTTTTCAATTTTCCTAAACTGTTTGTTTAGAGCCACAACTGTGGCTTTTTCAGAATAACCACCTGTAACACACGCTGTCACCGCAGACAGGTATATCCAAATACATTATTTTAAAAACAGTAGCGCTCTTCAAACGAACAGATTTGTGATAGTTGCATTAAGAGCTTTAGGGATAAAATTAACACTTTTCAAAATAAGGTTTAATAATGAAAAGGTCAAGTTTTAGGTGCAGTAAAATATTTACAGAAAAATAAAAGAAGGTTGCAAAATACTGAGCAGAATGAAAATACCTGCACTTGAAATGTCCTTGCCTAATCAGTGTTTCGAAGATAATTTTCTGGTTCTCTGATGGTGCTTCATTGATGGTAATTGAGAACTGACAATTGATCTTGGCAATCCCGTTTCTCTGGTTGACAAGGGGTGGAGCCATATACCTCTGGCCATTCGCATGAGTGGGTGTTTTCTTAGACAATGTCCAGGGTGGGCCGTTGCGATACATGCTTCATAATCCACCCGTGGTTTATGAAAATCATATCTTGTGATTGGGCCGCGCGGCAAACCTCACAGTAAGAAATTCAATCTCAGCATGCATAAAGCTTTCAAAATGACTCCAAACATGAGAGTTCTGAGACCTTCAAGGACCCTGGGGAGGGAATAGACTAATTCTATCCCTCCTTGGGTAACAAGGGGTGAATGTTTATACTTGAATTATCCGGGCCAAAATTCTACATTCAAATATGTATGTTTTATCAATATGGCATACTTCTAACGGAAATTGTGAACTTATATATTTTTTTTTTGGGTAAGTTTTAAGACAGGGAGAGGGTCATCCCAAGGTTAGAGTTGCCTGGGTAATTTATGGGCTTGCATGTCCAAACATCAGTTTGGTTTATGTTTGTTTAAGATAAGCGAACAGGCCCCTTCTTCCTGACCAGTTATAGACCATGATCAGATGGCCCCCTTTGAAGTTCATCTGGCCAGAAAGGGAGGGGGTGTAAATGAGGAGCCTTGTCCCGAGGACTGGCAGTGTTAAAAGGAGGAAAAAAAACAAAGCTTAGCAGCCATTTAAGTAGTTCCCCTTTCAAGATGGAGTCAGTCTTGCATCGTGCGTGATATTACTTTGTGTGTGTCTCACGCGTGATATCATCACATCTCCCCCCTAAGGTGGTTGCATGGGAGGGGAATACAATTCCCGTCCTGACGCAATCCACTCCTATGGCTCAGCTTGGCGGGACAGCCCATCAGCATTCCCATGGGCACTGCCTTTCTTGTGCTGGATGGTGAAATCATATTGCTGAAGGATTAAGCTCCAACGAAGTAGCTTGCCATTCTCCCCAGCAACACAATTTAGCCAGCTCAAGGGATTGTGATCGGTGATCACCGTAAAGTGCCTCCCATAGAGGTACGTCTGCAGCTTCTGGAGAGCCCACACAATCGCGAGACATTCCTTTTCGATCGTGGCATAGGCTACTTCCCTGGGAAGCAGCTTCCGGCTCAGGTAGAGGATGGGGTGTTCCTATCCGGAGTCATCCACTTGGCCTAGGACTGCACCCAACCCATAGGCAGAGGCATCAGTCTGCACTAGGAAACAGCCGGTGAAGTTGGGAGCCTGTAGCACAGGGGCGCATGCCTCCTTCAGGCCTGAAATGCCCTCTCACATTCTGGTGTCCAAGACACCACTTTGGGCAGTTTCTTCTTGGTTAGGTCAGTCAAAGGTTTTGTCAGGCTACTATAGTTACTTACAAATTTCCTATAGTAGCCAGCTGTCCCCAAGAATGACATGACCTGTTTCTTGGTTTGAGGGGTGGGCCAGGCCAGTATGGCAAAATATAAAGAGAGTATTGCGCTTAGGATTAATGGATCCTGTGAGCTACTGCCTTCCGGTGAAATTCTACCTACTAGGAAGAATGTAATGGATAAGGGAAAAGAATGTCTGGAAATGGCACTGCTTTAGGCAGTGTGATTGATCCTCATTCACTGTACCCACCTCTTGGTACTGACACCCGTCTTATAAAGTGCAACAAGCGTAATATATAAAAATGGTAATGTGCAAAAAAATATATGTATATGTGCAACAACAATATCAAATAAATAATTACTAAACCAATTGTGCAACATAAATATGTTACAACTTCAATAATGTGCTTATGTGTAAAAACCTATTTACCCCTAGAGATATAATACATCTAAAGTTCCTAGAAGAGTATATTATGATAATCAATGATTAAAGAAGCAAAAGGTCCTTGACTAAATCAATGTTTAGGATGAATTATGAAACCAGCGTGATTCCACCGCTGTGACTGCTGACCACCCCTTATTTAGGTGAATTTGTGTATAATTAACCAGTAAGAAAAAAACAACTCCCTTCTCCCAACCAGACTAGGTAAGTAAAGCCATTCAGACGCTGGGTAATGTGGTTCGGGCCTTCCCATGCGGTCTGGAGTTTGTTCTGCCGCAAGGGGAGCAGAACATACACTAGCTGTCCAATGTTATATGCCCGCTCCCTAATATTGCGGTCATACCAACGTTTCTGCCTGGTCTGGGCCTGGGTCATGTTTTCCCGCACAATCCCCATCAACATCTCCATTTTACCACAGAATCTCAGGACGTAATCCACAACAGAGACCTCTGGGTCGGCGATCTTGCCCTCCCTGGTCTCATGGATTAGGTCCAGGGGTCCTCTTACCCTCCGTCCGTACAACAGCTCAATTGGCGAAAAGCCTGTGGACTCCTGGGGCACCTCTTGGTAAGCGAACAGCAGATGAGGCAGGTACCTTTCCCAGTCCTTACCCTGGGACTCCACAAAGGTGCACAGCATTTGCTTCAGGGTATCATTGAAACGCTCGCACAAGCCATTCGTTTGCGGATGGTAAGGACTGGCCATGACATGCGTCATCTGTATTTTCGGACAGAGAGCGTGTATCAAATCAGACACAAACTGAGGGCCTTGATCGCTAATGAGCTCGGCCGGGTATCCCACTCTTGTGAAGATTCCCAGCAGAGCATCAACGACCTTGTCTGCATGGAGGGAGGAGAGAGCCACCTCCTCTGGGTAACGTGTGGCATAGTCAACAACTGTCAGGATAAAACGTTTGCTTGAACTGCTAGTGATAGCTAGAGGTCCAACATTATCCACTGCCACCCTCCTAAAGGGTTCATCAATCACAGGCAAAGGTTTTAACAGAACCCTGTGTACATCTCCTACCTTGCCAACACGCTGTCAGGTATCACAGGACCGACAGTAGTCAGCTATGTCTGTCAGCATGGTGGGCCAATAAAAGTTATGTATTAATTGCCCCGGGTCTTAGTGATCCCCAAGTGACCTGCTAGGGGGACCTTGTGGGCCACTTTTAAGAGCTTCCCCCGGAATTGGCTTGGGAACACCAGCTGCCTGCTTCTGAACTCAGCTTTGTTTTCCCTTGCAGACAAACTCTCCCTGTACAGCTTTCCTTTGTCCCAGTAAATCTTTTGTTTGTCATTTACTGCAGGTTGGCTGTCAGCTAAACTCCTGAGCGGTGTCAGTGTTTGGTCTGTCTGCAGTGCTGCTTCAAAGGTATGAACCACAAGTCCCAGCCAGCAGTCCTGTGGCAAACGAGGACAGCTGCTGAGGCCCAATAGAGGTAGAGCCCACTGGGTCAGAACACTGAGAGGGCCCAGAGACCTCCTCCTGCTGTTCGGCAACCCTAGCCTGTACCTCTGCAGCCCTTGCAGCACTGCAAGTGACCACCAGTATGGGTAATACATTGTCATCATTATCAACAGTATATTCAACAGGTATATGTGTAACATCATTGGCACATACATCATTTACCTTTACATTCAACTGTGTCTCTTCTCCTTTCTCGGAAGAAGGAGAACCATGCATTTCCACTCCCCCCTCCCCCTCCCCAGGTTGCCCAGATATCAAACCCACATCTGCACACAGTACCTTAGGGAGTCCAGAGGTTTCCGAGGGGGTGTCCTCAGCAGGGGCATAGTAGGAGACAAGGGTCCCCAAGTCAGCACCCAGCAACACAGCAGTGGGAATTCCCTCAGAAACTCCCACCTCTCTTATCCCACTCCCAGCACCCCAATCAATGTACACATAGGCCCGGGGTATGCGGGAGCGGGTTCCCCCAACTCCGGTGAGGGTGACTTCAGCTCCGGTGTCCCAGAGACCCGTTACAGTCCGGTGACCCACGATGACTGGCTCCAAGTTGGCATTGGGATCTTGAGGTCTCCCACTGACGAACAGCACGGCGGAAGGGTTGCTGGCCGGGTGGCCAGATGATGTCATCTTCTTCTGCTCCAGGCACTGTGTTCGCAGATAACCAGGCTTGCCACAAGTGTAACACCGGCAGTTATCAGTCAGGGCGGGTTTGACGCCAGGGACTGCAGGTTCAGACCACTGAGAGGCTTGGTTGGCTTGCAGAGGAGAGGTTGCTATGTGCAATTTTCCCACTTTCCAGCCACTGTTGGAATGTGATACGTAAACGGCTTACCACATCCATAGAAGAGTCCCCAGGCCCCTTTTGCAGGGACCTAAACCGTTTTCGGTATACTTTAGGGGTTAATCGATACTTCTGAAAGATTGCTTCCTTTTGGCTTCGTAATCTTCGCCCTGCTCCTCTGGCAGGTCCACATACGCGTCCAGGGCCTTGCCTCATAACCCTGGTGTCAGGTACCGAGCCCATTGTGTTGGGGGCAAATGGTACTGACGGCAAGTTTTTTCAAACGACAGTAGATACACATCAATGTCACTGTCCTTTTCCATGACTGGAAATTTAGTGGCTGGGTTTGCAGGCAGAGAGGTGTCCCTGTGCTCTAGGGATCCGAGGTTCTGACCCTGTCGATGCTGCTGTTGGAGCCTCAACATCTCCAATTGGTGCCGACTATCAGCCTCCTTCTGCGCAGCCTCTCTCTCAGCCTGGCGTTCCTCCCTCTCAGCTGCAGCCTGGCGTTCCAGAAACTGCAGGTACATCCCAGGATCCATTTCACTGATGTGCTGGAGTGTTTCCTGCATTTGAGAGTCTCTGCTGTTTGCAGGCAATCTGAGGCTTGCCTGCTCCTGCTCCTACTGCGGCCCAGAAGGGACAATCAGTAGTATTCCCGTTTCAGTCCCTCTTTGCTCATCCTGTGAGGTTGTTAAGTCTGAACCACTTGGCTCTGGAGTATCGGGAACCCCTTCAGCTTCAAGTTCCCCCAAGTTCAGGTCTGCTCAGATATATTCCTGTAGGGCCTTTATCATGTCTTTACATGTTTTGTTACTGACGTCAAGGCCTCTTGTACACTCAGCAGTCAGGTCATCTTTGTTCATCTTCTTATACACTGATGGCCCAGACATTTTGCAAGCAGAAAAGATAGAAAAGAAAGCAGAGATAGAAAGGAGTTGTTGCTGTATGTCTCTTTAAAAACAAAAAATATGCACCAGCTTGTCTCTAAGGACTGTTTACAAAAAGGTTACAATCCTTCAGTGCAGAGCTAATTCCTAACAATGCACTGAATGCTATTAAGGCAAAACTATCCGACCGCTGCCAACCAGTATGTGATGAACGTGGGTATCAGATAGCTGCCCTCCTCACCGACAGGCAACCGAGGACCCCCCTGATCTAACACCGCGCTTGTCACAAACTTAATAATGCCACTCTCAGCTGCTTTCAGCACAAAGATTTCCCAGTTTGCGGGACCACCGTCTAAATGCCAGCTGCCTGAGAGCGATTGTTACCAGGCTAATTCAAACAATTAACCCTTTCACTGCCACCACCTCTATTGGAGCAAGAGGAGCTCAAACTTTCAGCAATACCAGTATTTCAGAATAACCACCTGTAACACACGCTGTCACTGCAGACAGGTATATCCAGATGCGTTATTTTAAAAACAGTAGCGCTCTTCAAAGGAACAGATTCCTGATAGTTGCATTAAGAGCTTTAGGGACAAAATTAACACTTTTTGAAATAAGGTTTAATAATGAAAAGGTCAAGTTTTAGGTGCAGTAAAATATTTACAGAAAAATAAAAGAAGGTTGCAAAATACTGAGACAAAATATACAGCAAAGGAACAGAATGAAAATACCTGCATTTGAAATGTCCTTGCCCAATCAGTGTTTCGAAGATAATTTTCTGGTTCTCTGACGGTGCTTCATTGATGGTAATTGAGAACTGATAATTGATCTTGGCAATCCCTTTTCTCTGGGTGACAAGGAGTGGAGCCATATACCTCTGGCCATTCGCATGAGTGGACGTTTTCTTAGACAATGTCCAGGGCGGGCCATTGCGATACATCCTTCATAATCCATCCGTGGTTTATGAAAATCATATCTTGTGATTGGGCCGCCCGGCAAACCTCACAGTAAGAAATTCAATCTCAGCATGCATAAAGCTTTCAAATTACTCCAAACATGAGAGTTCTGAGACCTTCTAGCACCCTGGGGACGGAATAGACTAGTTCTATCCCTTGGGTAACAAGGGGTGAATGTTTATACTTGAATTATCTGGGCTGAAATTCTACATTCAAATATGTACATTTTATCACTATGGCATACTTCTAATGGAAATTATGAACTTATATATATTTTTTTGGGGTAAGTTTTAAGAATGGGAGAGGGTCATCCCAAGGTTAGAGTTGCCTGGGTAATTTATGGGCTTGCATGTCCAAACATCAGTTTGGTTTATGTTTGTTTAAGATAAGCGAACAGGCCCCTTCTTCCTGACCAGTTATAGACCATAATCAGATGGCCCCCTTTGAATTTGATCTGGCCAGAAAGGGAGGGGGTGTAAATGACGAGTCTTGTCCCGAGGACTGGCAGTGTTAAAGGAGAAAAAAAACAAAGCTTAGCAGCCATTTAAGTAGCTCCCCTTCCAAGATGGAGTCAGTCTTGCTTCGTGCGTGATATCATTACTTCGTGTGTATCTTACTCGTGATATCATCACAGTCCTGAAGACTGGTACTCTTAGGAAAGAGTGAGAAGAGACTGTACTCACCGTAGGAAAAACTTGGATCATTCTTGTTCTCTGCAATTTTCCTGATGAATTTGAAGAAAAAAGAGAATGGAGGGAAGGAAACCTTGTTCTCTTTTTGTATGATGACCCTAGTGCAGACCATTTGTCTTACAGACCATATGGGAGCTTGGAGACGATTGGGTTTACCCCTCTTGCAGTGTCAAGGTAACTGAGTCTGTGTAGTTTTGGGTCTGCCTTGGCTAGCTGAAGCTCAAGGAGAAGGTCACTCAGTCTCTGGAACTCTTTGTTGTCCTTACCAGATATCTTTGGGAAAGTTTCAAGATGCATGAACAAAGCATGTTCTATAGCTTCTGGACTGCCATAACTTTGCTCTAGTCAATCCCATGCAGCTGTAAGGCCTGCTGTAGGATTGTCCATGAAAACTGATCTTAATGGCTTAACACGTGCAGCAGATAAAGGACCAAGCCATCTGATCAGCAGATCCAATTCTTCGGGAGGCACATTTCCAACTTCTGTTGATCATCAAAACTTGTGAGATCAGTCTCTGTGAGCTCTCTGTGAAGTATGTACCTCACAAACTCTGCTGTTTCAGTTATCTCTGCCTTTATCCAAGACGTTGTTGGCTGAACGGTGCTGATTGTGATTGCGTTATCGTTGACATTGTTGTTAAAGGCACAGGGAAATATGGTGCAGCAGATGCATTCAAGTAAGTTGCTTGCTTGAAATCAGTTGTTCCAATGGTATGTTGATTCAAGGCTACCTATGACAGGAGATTGATGGCTTGTTAGCAGCGTGCTCTGATGCTCTATAACGTATGAAGGAAGGTTAGGTAGGTACGCAGGAAAAGCACTGGAGTTATTGTGCATGCTGGAACCTTTTTAACTTGATGCTTGGAGGAAGTTGTCAGGAGCATTGGAGACAATGGAGTGTACACTGTGTGGCTTAGGACATAGTCTTTAGTGCATTTCAGGGGATCTTCCATATCTGCTATGTTTAGGTTGATGCTGTCTTTCTCACTTGCATCTTCATCTGCACTGATAGCTTGCTCTAGGACCTTTAACTTTGCCATAGCTGAATCATGTTTACACTGTTTGTTTAAGATTTCTATTGCTGCTCTTTGAAGTGCTGTCTTTTCTGCATATGCAACCTGCACCTTGCTGACTTCCGCTTCAGCGCGGGCACTAAATATGAACTATGGGATTTAGAGGACCTGGAATACATGGTGGAAACAGATCTGCGAGATGCAATGTCTTGCAACAGCTCTATCTTTGCTTCTGCCTTTAATTTGGTTTGCTGAATAAAACTGTCTCTTTCTAGATCAAGAGCCTTGAAGTTGTTCAATTCATCCAGTGAATCTTCTGTGTTCATACTTTGCAGAACATTACTTAGCTTGTTGGTGGTAAGCTTATATAGCTCATATGAGGCAGAAAGTTGTTTAATGGCGCCCTCTAGTGGCAGTAGTTCACATTTAAAGCGGTTGTCTACCCGATTCTTCTACTTTTACCTACAGGTAAGCCTATAATAAGGCTTACCTGTAGGTAAAATGAGTATCCCCTAAACCTGTACGGTTTAGGAGATATTCCCTCTCTAAAATATTGAGGTGTTGCGGCGTGTATGTCTCGGCAAAGGCCCGGAAATAGGGTCGGACCTTGCAGGAAAGATGGGTCCCGCGCGCACGCGAGTCTCGCGGCTTCGGCCAGTCACAGCGCCGGAGCTGCGTACCCGGAAGCAAGATCCGAGGGAAGATGTCCGCTCCCTCAGAGGGGACCGAGCAGCCTGTTCGGATCTTCGTTTCAAGGTAAGTATTTCATAATGAACTAGTATACGGTGCATACTAGCTCATTATGCTATTGTCTTGCAGGTTTTTATTTATTTTTTTAATGGGTAGACAACCGCTTTAAGGGCGGATTCACACTTGAGCAGCGCGACTTCGCGGCCCGTTCACATCTAGGCGACTTGCCAGGCGACTTGAGTCGCCTGACAAGTCGTCTCAATGCTGTGCAATGGAACCATTCTAATAGGAGCGAATCGCTTCGCTCCAACTTATAGTTCCTGCACTATTTTCAGGGCGATCTCAGCGCAGCTTGCATTGACTTCTATGATAAAAGTCTCCTGACAAGCCACGTTGAGATCGCCTCGAGCGGGGTGACTTGCTTCGCCTGGCAAGTCGCGCCGCTCAAGTGTGAACCAGCCCTAACAGACAGTGCATTTGCTTCAGAAGCAACTTTATCCCATAAGAACTTTATACTAGTTGACAATTCAGTTCTTAAAGCTTCATAATTCTCCATTACTTTCCAAGTTGGTTTGACTGAGCGTTTGGGTAATTCAGCTGGCTCAGCGTCTTGTACTGGGGCTGCTGTGTGCTCACATTCAGAGCCACTCATGCTGATACAGGCAGCTAATGACCGAGTGATAAGCCGGCAGGATCTGCGTGCTGTAATATGACACCAGGCAGTCTGGACTTAGGACATGAGGCTTACATGTGCTTCTCTTGTTCTTCCTTGCAATTAGGGCAGTAAATCTTGTCTGAATCAGTACTTTCATGCAGAAATCTTGTAATTAGGCTGTGAAACTTTGTTTTTCTACTGTTCTGACTCACCTACAAGGCCATAAAGTTTATCTCCAGCTTCATATATGGCTTACACTGACCTGGTGATCTTTTTATCCCTTGCATCAATTCAAACAGCTTAACTCAATGAATAAACTCACATTGAGGAGACAGACAATGAAGCCTTTTGAATGTTCTGTTTAATGATGGATATTCATAGATAGAAAAACTATGAAGTTGTAAGCCACATGGAAAGGTCTGTACATGAAAGCAGCATGTTCAGAATGAAACCAGAAAGAGAGAAAAGGAGGGGATATACAGAACTACAAAGGGAGAAAAAGTTAAGCTCAGACAGAGGCAGACAGCTTAAAGACACAGAGCAATAATAAACCAAATTATACACATATATGAAATTATAATAATTCATATAGTGTAACACAACACTTTCTTTTGGTGGTATTTGAGGGTGACTGTGAGCCCCACACCTCTCCATTGCGCATTTTAGATTTGGAATTCCTTATCGCTTATTTTACATTTGGAACATGTGAGTGGATCTCTTCTTTTTAATAAACCCATTGTTATTTTGGTATTACACTATGTGCGGATCATTTTTGTAGTTCATGGGTGTTCTGGCTAATGCTTGATAATGAGGAGGGATTAAATTGAGTCCGCTATCCCGGCTAATTGCTCCAGAGGCTGCCTATATGAAGGTGTAACGGGTGGATTTACTTCCGTGAGCCATGAGATACAGTACTGGAATTTTTATGTAATTATTTATTTTTATACTAGTAATGGTGGTGATCAGTGACTTATATCGGGACTGCGATATTGTGGTGGACAAATGGACACTAACTGACACTTTTGACACTTTGTGGGAATCAGTGACACTAATACAGTGGCTAAAAATATGCACTGTCACTGTACTAATGACACTGGCTGGGAAGGGGATAAACATCTAGGGTGATCAAAGAGTAAAATGTGTACCTAGCCAGTGTTTTTGCGTACTTTGTGTGGTGCTTTTACTAAGGGATGTGATGGATTTTTTTCCCTCTTTGCAGGGAGGAAAATACATCACATCCCCACTATCAGGACGGGGCTTTGCCTTTTTTATGTAGGCAGAGCTCCATTCAGCCTCTCTCCTCGACGGTAAGTGGGTGCCTGCGGACATCCATTGGCCGGCACCCGCTGATCGGCTTCTGCTGTGACTAATCACAGCAGAAGCGGTGGACCAGCGGTGCGTGCGCGCCCCCTAGGCTGAAGTGCAGTAAATCTGCTATAGGGCAGTCGTTAAAGTGGAGTTCCACCCAATTTTTGAAGTTCGCCCCCCCCCCCGCATTACTGACCACATTGCCATTAATCATTGGAATTTTTTTTGTGTTTTTAAAGCTTATTGCCTTTTTTGGCCATTAGACAGGTGCACTTCCAGCGAGGTACATCATATCTGGCTGCCTGGGAAATAAGTGTCATCAATCCCCGGAGTCAATGTGCAGCCTCTGCAATACGCGTGTGCCGCACTTTGTACGCAAGGGCATTCAAAGAGATCGAGAGGTGCATGCTGGGTAGCCAGCAGCACCGTATCCCAGAAGGAGCTATGAGCAGGCTTCAGATGCCTACACTGAAGATGGGAGCACGCTTGCTAAGAAGGTGACAGTGGAAGGGGGCGTGTCCAAGATGGCGGAGTGAACGGCAGTCTTTTGTGGAGCTCTGCTGCTAGATCCGTCTAAATCTAATCCTGACCAGGTCTCAAGTGCTCGGATACCGCGGACCCCTTGGTGAATGCCGCCTAAACGCTTTAGCAGAGGTAGAGGAGGGAAAAAAACTGCGCTTCTCCCCGGAGGCTCTAGCTTTACAACCACCGGAGCCTCAGCAGCGTGGTGAGTGGCCCGCATGCGCCAATATGGCGTCCCAGACGGAACACGCGGAGGATCCAGCAATCTCCTCTCCGGGAATCCAGCAGGTGATGGAGGCAATCACTGCCTGTGAGGCGGCGGTAACAACCTGTCAAGCCACCCTTACATCAAAAATAGAGGCCGTCCAGCTGGACATCGGGCTCATCCGACAAGACGTGGACAAGGTCCGCTCCCGCCTCACCGCCGCTGAATCGTGGGTAGGTCTCCTGGAGGACACCACGACGGAGCATACAGGTGCACTCCGCTCCCTGCATGCCAGAGTCAAGGTGCTGGAACATCGGGTGGAGGACGCCGAAAATAGTTGCCACAGGAATAACCTACGGACCGTTGGCCTAGCGGAGGGAGCGGAGGGTAAGAACCCGGCGTTGTTCGCGGAGGAACTGTTCAGATCCTTGCTACCTGCGGCCCAGCTGTCTCCGTACTTCACGGTTGAGAGAGCCCATCGTATTCCGCCGCAGCCAGGTCAGGGGGCCCCGCCTCGCACCTTTATCCTGCGGCTCCTCAATTTCAGGGACCACGACGAGCTGCTGAGGGCATCGCGGGCAGCCGGGAGCTTACCTACCAGAATAATCGCATTCTTCTCTTCCCGGACTTCTCCATAGAGACTCAAAAGTCCTTTGATGGAGTCAAGGCCGCCCTGTGTACTAGGGGCATTAAGTACAGTATGCTCTTCCCGGTGAAGCTACGGGTGGTGGACGGGGAGACAGTCCAAGTCTTTACATCTCCCAAGGATGCTGCTGATTGGTTGGAGACCCTGCCACCCCTGAAATGAAGGGGAAACCTGCCTTGTTTATGAGCCTGCCTTGCCCCTGTCACCGGGGGGGGGAACCTGCTCCTTTTTGCCACCTCACTATGGATGCCCCTAAGTTGGTGTGTTTGTGGCACTCTGTCAAGTGGGGGGTACAGTTTGGGACATGCCCGGGTGGGCCCGGCTAGCCATCCGGTGGTTCACCACCGGGGGACCTTTAGACTGCTGTTGAGGAGTCAGCTGCGGATAATAAATGTGCCCCTGGCCTAGGCCAAGAGATAGTGAGAAACCCGGTTCCATTGACACTGAAGCATCTCTCACAGACTGCGCATGGTGGGAAAAAGGATTTTTTCTTCTTTTCTCTCAATTTAGCAGCTGGATTTGGGCGAAGGAGTACGCCGGGAACTGTGTACTCTCCATCTTTTACACGTCTCCCAGTTCTTTAGTGCCCTTAGGGAAGGTTATTGAAGTTAATGCGATCTCACATGTGCTGGGTTTTGCAGGGAAGGAGCGACCGGCAGTTGCCGGTACATATGTTTGGTTCCTGAACTTTTTGCTATGGACAATTTTTCTTTGTTTTACAGTACCTGTTTTTGGTTTATTTTTGAGTTCACTTAACCTTATGTTCCTTATAGATCTAGAGCAAGTTGCATGGTATGTGGGGATAGTTCTGGTGTGAATTGGCTGATCGGGGAGGGTGGAGCGAGGTGGGCATGATGTGTGCTGTTTGCGGGCCCTTCCCGGGTGCTGGAGTACTCAGCTTAGAGTAAATGTATGCTAGATGTAGTGTCTCTCCTGCAACATGGTGCAGATTACTATAGTCTCATGGAATGTGCGGGGACTTAACTCAGCCCCCAAGAGGGCACTGGTCTTCAAATTTTTGCAGAGATACTCCCCGCACATCTGTGTTCTGCAGGAGACTCACCTGCTCGGCTCCAAGGTATTGGGGCTCAAGAGGGCGTGGGTTGGAGCCTATTTTCACTCTACATACTCCAGCTACTCGAGGGGAGTCAGTATACTGATACATAAACGTCTCCCCTTCCAGCTATTGGAGATAAAGATGGACCCGGGTGGGAGATATGTACTTATACATGCCATTTTGGCCTCAGTACCCTGTGTGCTAGTTGGTGTCTATCTCTCGCCCCCGGCTCCACTAGACTTGCTGTTTACTATTATGCAACTTGTGATAAGTTATGGGGTGGATGATGTGCTCTTACCTGGTGATTTTAACCTAAGCCCCTCCCCTGATATGGACAGACTCGGCTCTACCTCCAGGTGGGCCCCGGGTCTATCTCAATGGGCCAGTGTCTTTGACCTCACGGATGCCTGGCGCTGCCTCCATCCCTCTACTAGGGCATATGCATGCTATTCCTCGACTTTCCGCACTCTGTCCCGCATAGACCTGGTCTATGCCTCGCGTTTAATGCTCCTGGGGATCTCTGCGGTTGATATTTTGCCCAAGGGTGTCTTGGACCATGCCCCTCTGCTGGTGAAAATTGTCTGCGGCGCGCCTGGAGAGAGGTTGTGGAGGTTATCCAGGTTCTGGATTGAGAATGAACGAATTCAAGAGGCTGTCCAGGAGAGTATTTGTCATTTTTGGTTGACCAACCATGAGACCACTACCCCCCCAAAACAGTGGGACGCCTTCAAGGCCTTAGCTAGGGGAGAGTATGTGTCCTGGATAGCGGCAGAGCAGCGGAGGTCCTCAGCTTCCTTGGAGGGGTTGGAGAGGGCAGCCAGCCAAAAGGAGACATCAGGTCAGGACTCTTATGGGGACTGGCAATATGCCCTGTGAGAGCTCTCCCTACTTAGGATGGAACTGACCCAAAAATCTCTTCTTAGTACGGCACAGAGAATTTTCAAATTCGGGAATAAGAATGGTAGGCTGTTGGCGTGGTTGGCCAAGGGGCAGTTTGCGGTCACCCATATAGCTGGAGTTAGGGATTCTGAGGCTGGGGAGATACTCAGAACACCTGAGGAAATTAACACCAGGTTCCACCACGTCTATGAGGCTTTGCATGCTACCAGGGTGAATTACTCCCCTAAGGAACTGAATGCTTACCTAGACGCAATTGACTTCCCATCTCTAGACTCTGGGTCCTGGGAGCGACTGGAGGCAGGGGTCACTCTGGAGGAGGTGCAGTTGGCCATCTCACAATTGCAGGCGGGGAAGACACCTGGGATGGACAGTCTCCCGACGGAGTTTTTCTCTCATTATCAGGACCTTCTGGCCACACGGTGTGGTGTCTCACACAGGCTGTGGTAGCAGAGTCATCGCCTCCTTAGACGCCAAAAAGGCGTTTGACTCAGTTGAGTGGGAATTCCTCTGGGAGACGCTGGGTAGGTTCGGGTTTGGCCCCCGGTTTCTAAAATGGTTGCTATACAACGCTCCTAGGGTGCGCCCTTCTTCTTATTGCAACCGGGGCACTAGACAGGGGTGCCCCCTGTCACCGGCCCTGTTTGCCCTCGCCCTGGAACTACTAGTAGAGTTGAGCGAACACCTGGACGTTCGGGTTCTGCTGGTCCGTCAGAACTTCGGGACAAAGTCCGGGTCCGGGTCCGGACGGAACCCGAACGCTCGCACGGACAACGAACCCCATTGAAATCAATGGGGACCCGAACTTTTAGCCACAAAAATGGCTGTAGCAAAGTCCTGGAAAGCCCCAGAGGGCTGCAAAAGGAAGTAAAATGGGGGTAAGGGTAGGGCAAGTGCCCTACAAAAAAATGGGGACAGGGAAATAACTTTAAATATTTTTAAAAAAATAAAAACATAAAAAATGCAAAAATGGAGATGAATGTGGATCATCTTCAAACTGTGTCTGAAAAGTATTAATTAACGGTAAAAGCCATATAACTGTTCTAAAATCATCTTCAAACTAGGGCAAGTGCCCTACAAATAAATGGGGATAGGGAACATAAATTAAAATCAAATAAAAAATGGGAAGGGGGTGGATGTGGAGTAGGAGCCTAGAGGTTGACTAGGCCGTGACCGTGGCAGTGTAGGTGGAAGTGGCGGTGGTAGAGGAGTAGGAGGAGGTAGCCAACATGTTTTTTTTTTTTTGTATTGAGGCCTATTCAAAAAAACATGGTA
>BLSH010187220.1:1060928-1074812 GCA_018402905.1 Glandirana rugosa | reverse complement strand
CAAGTGTGTAAAGGTCTCGGTCCCGAACTGTTTAAACGGAACTTAGATCCTCGGCCGATTTTTTCAATCCTCGGTCAAAAAATATCGCATCACACCCCAACAGTCGCGGTCCCCATTCTGTTCATTAAACACGGGGATTTGGGATTGAATGAGTGTCGTCTCGTCGGTCAGTTATTGAGGTGGTAATGTAGTCCCAATATCCGACCGGTCTTTCTCACTGTGATTTTTTAGACAATACCCCCTTTAAGGAATAATGGTGGTAATAATGTGCAGTAGAGATGTTTTTGCCACCCTTAAGCTCCATTAGGCAGCAGATGAGAGGGTGTTTTACATGCCGCAGTCACGATGCATTCGGCATAATAAGGAATTTCCCCCATAACAGATTTTTTAGTGTCACTCTTTCTGGCCAGCCTATAACCCTGATGTAATGGTGGAGTTATTGACTGGCTGCTCTGCTGTGAGTAAGTTAGGGTTTAGGGGCACAAATTACTTGTCTTACCCCTGGCGCTGACAACCCCACACTACGCTATAAAAAACTGGCTCCTAACTTTTTTAGCCGGCTCCTAGATTCAAGGCAAATTTGTCAAGCCCTGGCTCTGGAAATGTGTGAACCAGCTCCATAGAGAGCTGGTCACAAACTCCTGATATTGCGAATTGGATGCAAAGAACCCGCATCCAATTTGCAATAGTGTGAACCCAGCCTTAGGGCCCATTTACAACAGCAGGCCTGTGTTATGCTCTTCTGTGTAAGCATGCTGATCTGCACTGTGAAGAGGCACTGCAAAGTGCTGTTAAACTGTTTACCTTTTTTAACTTTATTGAAACATCACAAAATGACATTTTATTCAGATTTATGTACTTCAGTGCATTATACTGTGGTGTAGTGTTTCAAAATGCACCGCACACATGCCTCTTTGCCTCCTGAAACCATAGGATGTAGGACAGATTGCCTTGTCTATGTGTTGGGACCTTGCTGGGCAAAGCTGCCAATGCATATGGTGTGAATGGGCCTAGTTTTGCCTTTTTTTCCTCAAACACACAAGTGATATTTTCATAGGTGCGAACGGTCCCTATTTTCAGGGGCATTCACGATTTTCCGACCTTTGTCCCGGTCTGTTTATGTCCCGGTAAAAATCCCGGGAAATTGGCTTTTTCCTGGGGGATCACCCCGGCCGCAGCTCCTGGCTGTGAAGAGACGCGAGGGATCTCCATGCGGCTAACAGGTCTCTTCTGTGTGTACAGTGCAGAGGGAAGGGGCCTCTGACACGGCTAATCAGCTACTTTCTTCACTAAGAGGAGAGCAATTCGCTTGTACACTGCAGCCTATTAGCTGCCCAGGTCGGAGGCCCTCCCCTTTCCACTGTCCTGCTAGCCAGCCGCATAGAGATCCCCCGGGCGACAGAGCTGCCATCCGCCCCCTTCCTGCAGGCACCAGGAGGATCATGATGTTCCAGGTGAGTGGCCTGCTAGACGTTCTAACCTGGCTCTATATACACCCTGAACCTGGCTCTATATACACCCCAAACCTGGCTCTATATGCACCCCTATTAAATCCAAAAAGATAGTAGGCAGCACTCCAGTGGATAGGAGATAATATCTAATTTATTTCAAATCATGTTCAAATATCCATAAACATCCATCAACATGGAAAAAACATGCCCACTGGCAAGTGGGTGGCAAGGCAAGGAGCAAAGATCAACGAGTTTCACGAAATGGGATTTGCTTAATCATAATCTAGATATATTATGATTAAGCGAATCCCATTTTGTGAAACGCGTTAACCTTTGCTCCTTGCCTTGCCACCCACTTGCCAGTGGACATGTTTTTTCCATGGTCATGGATATTTACGGATATTTGAACATGATTTAAAATAAATTGGATATTATCTCCTATCCACTGGAGTGCTGTCTATTATCTCTTTGGATTCAATGTGGAACGGCTCACGTTCCTGAAGTGCACCCAGCATTTGGAGTTATCACCTAGCCCTATCTACACCCCTAACCTGACTCTGTATACACCCCTAACCTGGCTCTATATACACCCCAAAACTGGCTCTATATACACTCCGAACCTGGCTCTATATCACCTAACCTGGCTCTATATACACCCCTAACCTGTCTCTACATACACCTCTAACCTGGCTCTACATACACGCCTAACCTGGCTCTATATACAACCATTAACTGGCTCTAGATCACCTAACCTGGCTCTATATACACCCCTAACCTGACTCTATATATACCCCTAACCTGGCTCTATATATCACCTTAACCTGGCTCTATATACCACCTAACCTGGCTCTATATACACCCCTAACCTGGCTCTATATACCACCAAACCTGGCTCTATATACAACCCTAACCTGGCTCTAATACAATCCTGACCTGGCTCTATATACACCCCTAACCTGGCTCTATATATGCTCCTAACCTGGCTCTACATACACGCCTAACCTGGCTCTATATACCACCCTAACCTGGCTCTATATACACCCCTAACCTGGCTCTATATACCACCCTAACCTGGCTCTATATACAACCCTAACCTGGCTCTAATACAACCCTAGCCTGACTCTATATACACCCATAACCTGGCTTTATATACCACCCTAACCTGGCTCTATATACACCCCTAACCTGGCTCTATATACCACCCTAACCTGGCTCTATATACACCCTAATCTGGCTCTATATACCCCACTAACCTGGCTCTATATGTAACCCTAACCTGGCTCTATATATCACCTAGCTCCACACATTCTCTGACCATCTCTTGTATCATCTCTGCACAATTTCTGACCCTCTCCCTTTCTCTCTTTTTCTCCCTTTCTTTCTCTCTCCTTCTTCCTTCTCCCTCCATCCCTCTTTTATCTCAGATTCTAATCACACCCCATTAAGCCACGCCCAATATTTAGTTTAAACCACGCCCATTTTCAACACATATCCCTCAATGTTAAACCACACCCACAAATGGATGCCCCTCCCCTAATTAAAATAAGACCCCGCCTACATACAAAAAAGTGTCCCTATAAATTATTTTTGAATGTTGGCAACTATGTATTTTATTTTGTGAATTGAACGTAGGTAAGAGAAAATTATCAATAACAGAATAAGTCAGGTAGTGAAAACAACCCCTCCATCTTAGTAGAGAGCCTATTAGTCAGCAGGTAGCACAGAAATTCAGCATCGCTTCACCTCAGCTATGACTTTTCACCATGTGTAATAAGAGGGCTTTCCCAGTGTTGTGTACTTTGTGTGCTGTTTTTACAGAGAAAGCAACTCCATCAGATCCCCGATGTCAGGACAAACCTCTGCCTTGTTTACATAGCCTCTCGCCATGATGATCAGCGGGTGCCGGCGGACATCCATTGACCAGAAGGCCCATTTACACCAGCAGGCCTGTATTATGCTCTTCTGTATAATGTAAACATGCTGATCTGCACAGCGAAGAGTTGCAAAGTGCTGTTAGGGCTCGTTTACACTTGCTTCAAAACAGGGCGTCAGACACACTTTGTTTCAGCTCTGTTAATGCCAGTCAAAGCCCATGTCACTAAATAAAATGGTTGGCTTACAGTCCTGTTTACACCTTGCGTTTGCTTTGCTTCGCTTCAGCTTTGCGTCAAAAATGATGTCCCATGCAGCTTTAGCCAGGCTTCAAAGCCTCTTTAACGCCTCCATAAAAGTCTATGACACAGCTTGTTTGAAGCTCGCTTGAAGCACCTGCGGCTTTTCCAAGGCTTTAATTCAGCTTTAGCTTCGCTTTGTTTTGGAGAAATTGCAGGTGTGAGATATCAACAAACACACAGGGCATCGGCCAAGCTTCAACAAAGCTTTCGACAGCCGATTTGCTTTTTTCATCAGACAAAAGCTGGATGTGCAGACTAGTAAATTTCTGTCTGACGACAGCGCCACGTCCGATTTTCAGTGCGTACAGAAATCGACACACAAAAGTCGAAAGTACAAACATGCATGTTCAGAATCCAGGAACGAAGTGTTCGGTCGTGTAAACTAGCGATCGGAATTCACAATTAACATTCGTGATGTGGCAATTGAAATTACAGTGCACATTATCATCTTTTTAATGTCTTAGAGAAATTAGCAGAAGCGGCAGTGTTGCCAACCTCCCGCAGCATTTTTTACTGGCAAAACATGGAAAATTTACTGGCAGAGCACATTTTTTACTGGCAACCTGAAAAATAACTGAACTCCTATTAAAAACTAAGACAATTGATATTGATAAACACAACATGGAAACACTGCCAATACCCATATCAAGTAGTTTGCCCGGTTTACACTTAAAAAGTCAGCACAGCATGACCAATTATCAGACCCTGATATTTATAGACAGTTGTAAAAATCACAGATTTTTACAAACTGTCAGTAAATTTACTGGCGGTTGGCAACACTGAGAAGCGGCCCAAAGGGCGATGCACCAAAAATGAACTTCCTCTTTAGACTCTCTTAGTACGTCACTATGTACGCCTTTGCCGCACGACAATTTTCGTATAATCAGTACGCTTTACAAGAACATGTAAACGCAATTTTGACAAAAATCAGAAGCGTGGTCGTACGGAAATCAAACTTGTACTCTTTTGGCCTTTTTTTTTTCTCACACACACAAGTGATATTTTATTTTGTGAATTGAACATATAATGACTAATAACAGAATAAGGTGGGTGGTGAAAAGGAGCCCTCCATCTTAGCAGAGAGCCTATTTAGTCAGCAGGTAGCGCAGCATTCACCTCAGCTATCTATGACTATACACTGTGTGTAATGAGAGGGCTTTCCCTCATCAAAGATGGTAATGAGCGGCCTCTGGGGAGCCAATAGGAAGCGGCGTGGCGTTGCGGCTCTACGCGGCGGTGGGCGGGTCCGGTTGCCTTGGGAGCCCGTGAGCCGGGAGCTGCGTCACATAGTGGGACCGCCATCTTGTGATCGGAGTGATGGGGCAGTGCGGGGTGATCTCCTCCAAGACCGTCCTGGTCTTCCTGAACCTCATTTTCTGGGTGAGTGTGGAGGAATGGCGGGCGGGCTGTGCTCTGTAGACCGTGTCTGGAATGGTACGGTGTCATTGTACGCTGCTCTGAGGGAGAGGGGGGCTCTCCAGTGTATGCAAGGAGGTCAGCCTGACCAGGTGACAGTCTGCGGATTTACTTCACGTCATGGTGACCTGGCCTGCGTTCTGTCCCCAGACTGAGAACACATCGCCCGATCTGATTGTACAATCTGCACCCCATCAGCTGTGCAGTGCAGGGATCAGCCTGGTGCGATCATTAGGTGGGCTCTCTTATTATATTATGGCCCATACATAAAATTGTATGAAAAATACCGCTTTTTTAAGCGATTGTACGATAATCTGATCATTAGTACAAAGCTTTTGAGAGACGATCACGATAATTCATCCGATATCCAATGGGACAAGCACAGAATTTGTTCTCATACGATTTTCGTTTAAACACCTGTCTGCCGGGCACTTCTACCCCCTTTCCTGCCCAGGCCGAGTTTTCAGCGTCACACTTTGGTAATTGCGCGGTCATGCAACGCTGTTAATTTATTTTCGGTATTTAAAGTGGAGCTCACTCAAAAGTGGGGCTAACGCTGGTGGATTCCTCCCCCCTCAGGTGTCACATTTGGCACCTTTAGGGGGAAGAGGCAGGGGCGTAACGATAGGGGTTGCGATTGCAACCGGGCCCCATGCCCCAGGGGGCCCATGTGCTTCCCTTGTGCACCTGGATAGGAGGGGTGGTGAGGGTGGCATTTAGAGGAACCAATCTCCTCCATTTTCCTCCTAATGGAGGAGATTGGTTCCTCTATATGCTGCCCCTGCCACCCCTCCTATCCAGTTTACTTGTCTTCTGCTGTTCCCAGGGTCCCGCTGCAGGACCGTAATAAAGGGACCCCGATGGGAGTAAAGGGCCCCAGGATCAGCGAGAGGAGGGAAGGGCCCTGGCTAGGGGTCAGGGGGGGCCCTTCCTAATTTCTTGTACCAGGGGCCCTGAAGGTTCTAGTTACGCCTCTGGGAAGAGGACACCCGTCTGTGACAGGTTCCCTATTCCACACATCCCGGAGCCTGCGGCTGTCAGCAGCCGGGCCCCCTCCTCCTCCTCCGCCAGTGAGGGAGCACGGCGATTCGCGCATGTGCAGTAGGGGCCCAGCCGTGAAGCCGAATGCCTACACATCTGTGTTCCCTAATGCTGGATTCACACCTATGCATTTTTAGTACTTTTTGCAGATTTGCACTACAGATCATGTTCCATAGGAAACCATGTTTAATGGACTGTAGTGCAAATCTGCAAAAAGCACTAAAAATACATAGGTGTGAATCCAGCCTTAGTCTCAATGGTGGCGGCTGCTGCACTCGTCCACTGATCCGGTGCTGATCTCGCTGGACTTCAGGACAGGTAAGTGTCCTAATGTTAAATCAGCAGCTACTGTATGTGTAGCTGCTGACTTTTAATTTGTTTAGGAGCAGCAGGACCTCCGCTTTAACCACTTCAGCCCGAAAGAATTTACCCCCTTAACCACTTCAGCCCCGGAAGGATTTCACGCTTTAGGACCAGAGCACTTTTTGCGATTCGGCACTGCGTCACTTTAACTGACAATTGCGCGGTCGTGCGACGTTGTACCCGAACGAAATTTGCGTCCTTTTTTTCCCACAAATAGAGCTTTCTTTTGGTGGGATTTGATCACCGCTGCATCATTTCTGATCGCCGCTATAAACAAAAGAAGAGCGACAATTTTGCAAAAAAAACCCAAATTTCTTACTTTTTTGCTAAAATACAAATCGTTTGATTGGTTTGCGCAAAAGTTGCTGCATTTATGGACGATGAGAATTAATTTCTGGGGTTTTTATTTTTTTTTTACTAGCAATGGCAACGATCTGCAATTTTTATTGGTACTGCGATATTGCAGCGGACATGTCGGACCATTTTGACACTTTTTTGGGACTATTGGCATTTATACAGCGATCAGTGCTATAAAAATGCACTGATTACTGTGTAAATGCCATTGGCAGTGAAGGGGTTAACCTGGAGGGGGTGCTCTAAGGGTTAACTGTGTTCCCTGGGCGTGTTCTAACTGTATGTGGGCTGCCCTGGCTGGGGAAAGGGGATGATCAGGGCTTCCATATACAGGAAGCCTGTGATCACCGCCCTCCCCCCTCTACGAGAACGGAGATCCGTGTTTACTTACACGGACCTCTGTTCTCTCACTGCGGGGGGGGGCATCGCGGAAAGCCGGCAGCAATCGTTTGCGTCGTGCCAGCTCCCTGCCCCCCCGGACACAGTGAGCGCACCTCCGGCGGCGCACGCTCACAGCACTAGTTATCGCAGCCATATATGCGATAACGAACCACTCTGTCGCCGTCAGACTGCGGTCGGCAAGTGGTTAGTGACAAGGCCATTTTTTGTGGTTCGGTCGTGCGACGTTGTACCCAAACAAAAGTGATGTCCTTTTTTTTCCCCCACAATTTAGAGCTTTATTTTGGTGGTATTTGATTGCCTCTGCGTTTTTTTATTGTTTGCGCTATAAACAAAGAGTGACAATTTTGAAAAAATATATAAAAAAAAAAGTTTCTTCATCAGTTTAGGCCGATCTATATTCTTTGACATATTTTTGATAAAAAGATCCCAATAAGCGTATATTGGTTTGGGCAAAAGTTATCGTGTCTACGAACTACTGGATAGATTTATGGACTTTTATTTATTTTTTACTGGTAATGGCGGTGATCTGGGATTTTTAGCGGGGCTGCACAATTGCGGCGGGCAAGTCTGACCCCAAATGACACTTTTTGGGGACCAGTGGCATTATTACATTGACCAGTACTATAAAAATGCACTGATCAATGTATAAATAACACTGGCAGGGAAGGGGTTAACACTAGGGGGCGCTCAAGGGGTTAAAGTGATTGTAAAGGCTCGCTTTTTAAAAAAAAAATAAACATGTTATACTTGCCACCTCTGTGCAGTTGGATTTGCACAGAGTGCCCATGATTCTCCTCTTCTCGGGTCCCTCTTCTGCTCTCCTGGCCCCTCCCTCTTTTGAGTGCCCCCTCAGCCAGCAGCTCCCTATGGGAGCACCAGGCCGAGTCAGAGCTCCGTTTATCTATTCAGACTGAGCCCTGATTGGCTGATGGACTTTGACAGCCGCTAGAGCCAATTGTGCTGCTGCTGTGTCTCGGGACGATCAGGAGTGTACTGGATGGCTGAGGGGATTGTGGACATCGCTGCAGAGAGAATGGGCTCAGGTAAGTGATTGGGGGGTGCTGGGGGAACTTTTTTTTTATTCTTTTATTTTTTTTTTTCCCCCCCGCAGTGGAATCTTATCGCATGGGTGTTCTCACCCATGCAATCCAATTCGAGTGCACAGTTCGCATTGCGATTTGTCAACAAAACTATGGGTTTCATGAACAGTGTGAACTGCCTGTGGGAAGAATGTGATGCTGGAACCGACTCTATAATCACGCCAATTCCTGCATCGCACAAATGCGAACTGGGGCTCAGTGTGTTCTGACTGTAGGGGGACAATGGGCTGCCGGGAACATGACCGATCACTGTTCCTGAACACTGGGAACAGAAGATCGCTGACATGTCATCTGACAGAACGGGGATCCGCCTTGTTTATGTAGGCAGATCCCTGTTCTGCCTCTGTACACCACGATCGCGGGGTTGCCAGCAGACATTGAGTCTGAGGGACTGTGCCCACAGTAACTCATGCACATACCACTGTGAGAGTACAGCGGTTTGCGCAGGAGAGCCGACCTGCCGCCATATATATATATATACAGTGGCTAATCGGCAACTGGTTAATCACCCCTGGGATTTTTATTTTCTGCTAAACAAAAAAAAAAAAAGACTGAAAATTTTGAAAAAGGAGGGAAAAAAACCGTTTTCCTAGTTTGTTATAAAATTTTGCAAACAGGTAATTTTTTCTCCTTCACCGATAGGTGGCATTGATGGCTGGCACTGATGGAAGGCACTGTTTTGCATTGGTAGCTGGCACTGGTGGGCACAAATGAGGTGGCGTTGGCTCTCTGTGTGAGAGACCGATATTCCGCAGAAGCCAGTGATCAGGGTTATTTTTTTTAAAAAAATAGCAGAGTACCGGCATTGTTTACATCACGTGATCGGCCGTCATTGACTGACAGTAGAGCTGCACGATTAATCGCTATAAAATCACAATCTCAAACACTCCCCTCCCCGTAATCTCCATCAGGCATTGCCACGATATTCAGTGCAGTTAATGGAGTACAACTTGCGGAGTGACTCAGCGCAGCTTGACTGTAATAGAAGTCAATGCAAGTCGCCTGAAGTCTCCCCCCCGGAACCTTTTTTCTAAATTAGAGGGACTTGAGTTTCTCCTATCTGGGCAGACTGCCAAGTCTGAGATCATTGCTGATAGAAGCAATGATATACAATGTTTCTAGTCTAGTTATTAAAGGAATGATACTCTCCTGTATAGAAGAGTAGGTTAACCATTTAAAGACTAAATCTTTTCTGACATTTGTTACTTACAAGTAAATAACCAGTATTTTCTGCTAGAAAATTACTTAGAACCCCCAAACATTTTATATATATATATATATATATATATATAATTTTAGCAGAGACCTTAGAGAATAAAATGGTGGTTGTTACAATATTTTATGTCACACGGTGTTTGCACAGTGGTTTTTCAAACTTAATTTTTTGGGAAAAATTACACTTTGAAAAAGAAAAAAACTAAACAGTGCTGTTAGCCCAATTTGTTTGTATATGTAAGATGTTACGCCGTGAGAGAATTGTGATCTTTATTGTAAGCAAAAAAAATCGTGATTCTCATTTTGACCAGAATCGTGCAGCTCTAGCTGACAGCTGATCATATAATAAGTGGCCGGGACTGTAATGGTAATGGACGCCCTCCCGGCAATATAGGCCTGCGCTGTAGCTGTTTTTCGGCTATAGGGCGGGAAGGGGTTAATCAGTACAGTTGTTGTTCAAAAATACAAACACATTACATCACTTCCGAATTTTTATTTGGTCGCACCAGAGTTCTCGGAACTTTAGTAAACTCTTCATTTTCGATATGAGACTAAATGCAAAGCAAAAACGGACGATCATCGGTGGGGGGCTGGGGGGTACACACTATAAGAAAATTGGGTGTACGATCATCTGATTTTCTCATCGTTTCACAGCAAGTCAGAACCAAGGAAGGAAATCGTGTATGAAAATTCTCGTACGACAAATGCTTTTTTTTTTTTTTTTTTTTTTTCTTCTGATCATGTGCAGTCTTTTGTGTTCTGCATTTTTCTCGTACGGAAGCTGTACACATTAAACAAAAATTGGTCTTTCTCTTCCTGTACAAGAAAAATGTTAGAGTTTGTCTCTTCAGAAATGTTCGTTCAGAAAGTCGGAATTGGCTGTGGAAAGTTGTGTACACACTGTCAGAATATCTTACGATCCTTCCTCGGAAACGTTCACTCGTTCTTAGTGTGTGTGAGCCTTCCTAGCACACAGGATGAAAAGCGGATGAAAAATACAGTTTTCAGAGCGATCGTTCGATAATCTGATCATTAGTACACAGCTTCCGAGAGCCAATCATGACAATTCATGCAAAATTATCTGTAGGGACAAATGCTAAAATTTTTTCTTGTGTGATAACAGAACAAATGATTTTTCATTCAATCAGTACAGTATTCGTCAGGAAAAAAATCGGAAGACCAAAACCACACATGCTCAAACAGAACACATGACATCACTTCTGAAGTTGTATTCTGTCATATGAGAATTTTCGTAACTATAGTAACCTATTGGTTTTCGATGTGAGACTAGCATGCAAAACAAAAGACAAGCTTTTGTCCAATATTCTCATCGTCTGTACGAGGCTTTATACTGGTCGTACGCTTATAGATTTTTGTTCTAAGTATGTTAGTTCGATTTTCTAAACCTTAGTGGGGTCAAATCGGTGTTCGTTTCTAACTACAATGATGGGAAATTTTGAAGGAGCGGAGTGGAAAACTTTTCTGGATTGTCAGTATATGCGGTCTTTAGAGCAAGCAAGTGAAATTGTTGAACGACATTCGTCCATTCATTGGATGTACAAAAATTTTTAATATGAATATTCTGGTCTGAAATCTATACTTGTGTAGCCAGCATTAAGTGGGGGACACACTATGAGAAAATAGGACGAAGGGTCATCCAATTTTGCATGAAGCATGATGGAACAGACAATGGTGTTGTATGAATGGGCAATGGTGTTGCATGAACAATCTCCAACAACAAAGGCAAACATACTTTTTTTTTTTTTTTTTTCTGTCCGAACAGTCTTAATCTGCTGTTAAAAGAGAGCATTATGTTAATGATCAGATAATCGACCGATCATTCATCGTATTCCTCAAATTTTTTCCCATATTGTGCACCCAGATTAGCCTCCGTTCGCGCTAGAACATGTTTCCCGCACTGCCCTTGCCAGAAACGTGCGGGTGACATTGTTAATAGCGCCACAAACGCAGTATTTATTTTATTTTAGGTACTTCTATAGCGCCATCAATTTACATAGCTATATTGTACAGTCGCGTCAATCCCTGCCCTCAAGAAGCTTACAATCTAAGGTCCCTAACTCATTCATACATGGGCCAATTTAGACAGGGACCAATTAACCTACCAGCATGTCTTTGGAGTGTGAGAGGAAGCCAGATCCTAACTGGCTACCATAGTGCTGCTAGATGGAGGTGCTAACCACTTGGCCACTATCCTATGGCAGGGTGCGATCTGAGAAGTAATACTTGCACTACTTTTTCTGACTTCCGGTACGTTTGGCAGCCAATTGAAATAGAATGAATGTGAAAACCAAAATGCGTGGAAATGTGTGTTCTGGTGCAGGTTGGTCCTTTCATACCGGCGTCATCCGTCACCTTTTTCAGTTTGCATGTCGATTTTCACTTCAGATCTGTTTGCAGCCATTTTTTTCCTTTCTTTGTTACAGAAACCAATCAGAGGTGACCAGTGTAAAAAGTGATTGACTAAAAACAGATATAAATGGACAGAATCCGTTCAAATCCGTAGCCTCGTTCTGATTAAAACAGCCCTGAATGGATGTGAATATAGGCGGATGGAAATGGGCAGTCAATGGTCATCTGTTTACATCTGCAGCCCTGTAGGAATGAATTGCTGTCCATTTTTCTTCCAGAAATAGATGTGAAAGGGCCCTTAGGCTCACCACACGTCTTATAGTTTACCTTAGGCTGGGGCTCCCAGGCCATTCTTCAGGCACTCATATGCGTTGCGGGAACCGGCGCACTTCCAGCACCGGTTCCCATATCGCATTTCTCCCACTGGCAGTTCACACTGCCCTCTGCAAACCACTGTGGGTGTCAATACAACGTTAATGACACCCCCCCAGATGGGTTCACAGATCGCAGTATGAACTGTGGACTTGCACAGGAATCGGATCGCATGGGTGAGAACACCGGATTCCAGTGCGGGGAGAAAAAGTCCCTGCACTATTTTCCTGCAAATCTAATGATTGTCTGTGCAGGATTGCACAGACATCACATGCGCTCGGTACCACAGTGCGGGTGCGAATCACATGCGATGTCTGTGTTTGCACAAGTGTGAAACCAGGCTAAGGCAAAACTAATCCCTCCTATTCTTTTCAGCTAAGGAAACCACCATCTTGGCCTCTTTAACTGCCATGATGTCACACATGTAATGCGTTATGAAGCCATTAATTTGATGGTTTGACAGTTTGGTTGAGGAGACCAAAGCAAATGTTGACAGTTGGCACTTCTGGCATGCCGGGAATGTAACTGAATTTTGAAAATGTTAATAAGTTTAGATCCGCTTTAAGCTCTCAGCTCAACCATTAGGTTGAACCTATAGACCTCTTTGGATCTATGGGCAGCCATTTAGTACAAGGGCTTCCCAGGTTTGATAGATCAAGTTGGTCCTCTGTGTTAGGGTCGCCATACACATTACAAACACATTTAGATTTAACCCTTGTTCACATTGCAGCGATTTGGCAGGTGAAATTGGCGGCAATTGCCGGCAGTGGAACTGTCCTAATCGGTGCGACACTGCATTTGCGGTGCCGCACCTATTTCCAAAAGTAGTTTCTGTACTACTTTTGACGATTTCAGGTGCGATTTCCATTGACATCTGTGCAGCAACCCGCACAGATGTCTCTGAAATCGTGACTGACATGCGGTAATGAAATGGTGTCAGTTCAGCTGAACTTGCACCATTTAATTTCAGCAGTCAGTGTGAACCAGGGCTTATTAAAACTATGTAATATAAGGGCCTCTGCCTTCCTAAACGATCACATCAATTTGTATCCAGCCAGTTAGTCCCTTGCACTATGTAGTAGTTGGGAGGTCTGAAGGAGATTGTACAATCAGATTGTAGTGTGTGTGTTGAGCTTACAGCGTTTTGGGTAAATCTAAAGTTGATTGTACAAAGATTTGTCAGATGTAACCTGTGTATGTTGACCCTTTAGTTCTACAATCACATAGTTTCATTTGTATTCCCTGCTGTAGGGAACATAGTCAGAGGTTATTATTTATGATTTCAGCATTACACCTATTGAACAATATTTTTTATATTTCGTTATCAGGACTGCGTGGTCTTAAAGTGATATAAACCTTACGTCTTGGTTCATACTGCAAGTCACGTGAATCGTACCACGCCAAATCACGTGCAATTCTGTTGGGTGCGTTTTGAGCCATTCATTTTGCAGAAAGCAGCTCAGATCCTCCTTCTTCCTTTTTTTTTTTTTTTTTTTTTTTTTTTTTTTTTTTTTTTTGTCACGGGGGTCCCGTTCGAGAGATCCCAGTGACGAACTTTCCCCTCTTCGGTCTTCGCAGCCGTCCCCTGGGTTTTTTTTTTTTTTTTTTTTTTTTTTTTTTTTTTTT
>BLSH010187220.1:1038834-1055727 GCA_018402905.1 Glandirana rugosa | reverse complement strand
ATGATCATAACCATGGCTATTGCACGTAAACGTGCTCATAAACATGAGTTAATTTACGAGGCTACGAACCAGGCTAAGGAGGACCGAGGTCGTCACGGCACGAGTAAGGACGTTCAGTCACCCGTCTCTTCTGTCTTTTTTTTTTTTTTCAAGCACTCGCTGATATCGATTACCGATACTCCTTCTTTTTCTTTTTTTTTTTTCCTTTACTGTTCGTGATGGTTTTCAAAGCACAATTTTGTAAGTAATTGTTCTCCTTCACTGATGTGCGCTGATAGACTGCACTTATGGGCGACACTGATGGACACTGAAAGGCAGCACTGATTTGGCTGTGTGTAACATAACTTTGCTGTATGTAACAACTAACTAGCCTTACTGCGGGCGAGTGCTGGGTGTACCAAGATGACCGTCACGATGTTCTGACGCTGCCAACGCTCCTCCTGGCTCCCTCTGTCTTCTCTGCCCACTGACTTGCAGGAATGAGCACGGCACTGCTGGAGCCAGGAGGAATCGGACCAAGCATCGGAGCATTTAATTGAGTACAAATACTCGTGCAAATGCACGTTATCGGTACCAATACTAGTACTGGTGCAACCCTAATGAAAGCTCCAGCCCTCCTCTACTAGTCATGTCACCCCCTCTCCCCCACCCCCATGTTATTGCTGACGCATTTCAATTAAGAACACCAATTGTCATGGAAAGGTTGCCCACCCAGATTTAACACTTTTATATAAAAATGCATTAATTTCTTTTTGTCCTTTAAAAATCTTTGTTTTCAACATAAAATACCAGCTTCTACCCAGACTATAACTTGAATAGTAATAAAGAACTTTACTAAACTAATGTAAAGTATTGCCCTGAAAAAGGAATAACAAATCAAACAATTCAATGTCCATCTTTATTCTGGTGGGGGCAATTAATTCTATTCTCTATTCATTATTTTTAAATAATGAATTAACCCCTACATAATTCTCAGCTGTGCGAGTTCTTACTTAGATCATAGAGGCAAGTTACGCTTGAAGGTATTTTCATGCCGTGCTCAGACATCTTAATTTGCTGATGGGCTTCTAAAAAAGAAAAAAAAAAATGTTCTGGCCCATTTTTGTTTGTGGATTGCTATAGGGCTGGGGAGAGATGCTGCAGACAAAGCTATTTTAGCAGGAGGAAACTGATCAGGCTCACAATTGCATCAGCATCATTGCATGATCCAAATGTTTTTGTTTGGGGGACTATCAGGTTTCTGTTTGGTTCTTTTACAGAAGATGAGTTGGTGTATCTCTGGAGGAAGGGGTAGAGAGCATTGTTTTCAGTCAGCAGTGAGATAAGAGGATCAAAAAGGGCTGACCCCCACTATATAGACAATTACAGGCTACATGCTGATAAGTTTGCTTACATTAGGCATGTAATCTCTAAATGACTACTCTTATCTGATCCCTTTTAGTTTGGCTGGCCATAGATGAGTTCAGCGGCAAGGCAAGTAGCTGAGGAGGAGGAGGGAGCCGGACTGCCGACGTAATTCACCACGGCCCGGCCTCCCGGAAGTAGGGACAGCAACCTGTCAAAGACAGGTATCCGCTCCTCCCGAAAGGTGCCAAAAGTCAAGAACCTATGACCACAATCCATGCAAAGTGGATTTTCATTTAGTTCATAGTATTACCTTTGGGCAACCCTTGGTCTATAAGGATCTGGTGGTGGGCCCATGAACAGGAATGTCTTGCTCAGCAATCTGTCTGGATAGATCTGGTAATAATTTCAGGGGTGTGTGTACCCAGGCTGTCCTGCAACACCATATTGAGGTGAAACAGTTGATTGGTAGGCTAGAAAACTGATAATAGTTCAGTACCATCTTTCCTGCTATATCCATTTATCCTCTAACCACCTGTATAGTAAACATAAGCTGGGCTGAGATTATGAGTACACTGTAACACTTCTGTAAGAGAATGCAGAAAGGGCAAGCAGATCTTGTCTGTGATCAGCTGCCCTATTCTGTGGGCATCAGATCAACATAGACCCGCCCATTATTGTAGTCACACATTTGTGGCTGAGCTGGATTCTCCCTAGATGTTTGCAGTTGCGGAGTCATTTAGCTTTATTGTATCTTTGGCTGTATGGACCTGGTTTCCTCCTCTTTGCTATAATACAGTTAGATACTGAGTAGGTTTTCTAGGTTTTTTTTTTTTTTTTTTATTTCTTCAGCATAGAATTTTTATTGAGTTTCAAAGTGATTTAGTACAGAAAAGTATGTTCAGTAAACAGAACAAGTGAAACAAACAATGCCAAATAAAACGAACTCATTGAAATAGAGTGTTCACTATAATGTGCCATCAGGTACATCCAGCATGGGGACCGTAGGTCCAGGATGGAGGAAAGGAAGTAACAAATGCATAAACAAAGATAAAACAAAGCGAAGGAGAGAAAAGATAATGGAAAGAGTACACACAAAAGGAATATAGTCACTCCATGTGCAGTGGATTGCCCTATAATGCAAATTCAGTAGAGCGACAATGTAACAGGAATTCTTTTAATGGTAGAAATGATATTTATTTATTTTATTTTTTTTATACCTGCTCAACCATATATCCCACGAAGCATAAAATTGCGAGTGTTTCCCTGCACTATATGCTAAATGGAAATCAAGTTAACCTGTTTAGTAACCTCACAGATGTTGGGCGCCGCACTGCTCTTCCAGTTTCTTAGGATGATGAGTCTAGCAGCATAAAGTTAATTTTATTTTAGGTACTTGTATAGCGCCGTCAATTTATGCAGCGCTTTACATATACATTGTACATTCACATCAGTCCCTACCCTCAAGGAGCTTACAGTCTATGGTCCCCTAACTCACATGCCTACATGTACTAGGGACAATTTTAGACAGGATCTAATTAACCTACCAGCATGTCTTTGGCGTGTGGGAGGAAACCGGAGTACCCAGAGGAAACCCATGCAGGCACAAATAGAACATGCAAACTCCAGGCAGGTAGTGTTGTGGTTGGGATTCGAACCAATGACCATTTTGTTGCTAGGCGAGAGTGCTACCCACTACACCACTGTGCCGCCCATATATATGCATAGTTAGAATTCTAAAAGTGGCGGGTATCTTGTCTACATGGATATAGGTTACGTTCAGGTTTTTGTGTTTTTTGTTAAAACTGTATTTACCAAAAGTGTCTGTGTAAGACCCCTTTTGCACTTGTGCGAGTTGTCCTGCGATTTGGGACTGCAAAGTCCCATGACAAGTCGTTCCCCATTTTTTCCAATGAGTACCATTCATATCTGTACGACTTTCAAGTCGTGCCGACTTCAAAGTAGTCCCTGCATTACTTTGATGCAACTTGAGGTCCATAGACTTCAATGTTAAACCCTCAAAGTCTCATGCAAATGGCACTTGAATAATATAGATGCCATTTTTGTACTACTTCTGTACGACTTTATAATATGTTTTCATTGAGCCAAAGTTGCAACAAAGTCGGACCAAAGCCGTACTGATCCAAAATCGCGGCAAAAAAATCATGGTAAAATTGGGTCGCACAAGCGTGAAAGGGGACTCAAGAGCACCCTGTACATTCAGTGATCTTATCAGCCCTACTGTGTTCAAGCGCTACTTTAACTTTTTATCCTGGAAACACCTTCACTTGCAGCTTTTGCTGTTATTACAGAATGTGTGACATTCCTTGACAGCAATACTGAATCAGCACTGATTGATGTGACAGGGAGGGGTGGTAGATGTCAGGGCAACTTTTGAGCCATGAATTTCAACACCAGGGCTCTAAAGGTAGTCTTATACCCCTCCGTAATTTACTCCATGTTTTTCACAAGACTGAGAGCCCTTTTTTTAATTCTAAATAAATAAGCGTAGCCGCTCGTGCCAAGATTTTAAACATGTTGCTTATGAAAAGGTCATTGAGTCCTTAATAACATATGCTATGTTCTATATTCTGTATTGTTGGTTAAGTGTTTCCTAATCTTAAAGAGGACGTAAACTTCCATCTTTAAATTTTACCTATAGGTAAGCCTTTAATAAGGTTCACCTTTTAGGTAGTGTAAATATCTCCTTAACGTGTACCATTTAGGAGATATTTACTGTACATGCAGCCAGGGAAATCACTGGTGTATGTGCTCTGAAGGAACGGCCACCCGTGCAGTTTCTTCAGAGCTGTGTACCATGATCGGCAGCGCATGCACGGCAATGATGTAATCGCGGCTCCGGCCAGTCACATAGCTGGAGTTCGGGAACCCGGAAGCAAGGCGGGTGAAGATGAAAGCTGTCTCCAGCGATCGCATCACTGGAAGGCTTCATTATGGGGTAAAATTCACACAATGTGCTAGTATGCAATGCATACTAGCACATTTTGCCTTGCTGGTAAGGACTAAAAAATGCAGCGGTTTACAACATATTGTTCATGCTTAAAAAAAAAAAAAAAAGTTGGATTTTCTGAGGAACTGCAATATATTTTCTTGTGTGGTGTGTGTGTGTTTTTTTTTCCCCTGTGTTTTATTTTCATTTATTGTGATTATAAAGAACATTCTATAAATTTGCTTGCTATCTTTTTGGGTTTCTCTTCACCCACAACAGTTCTGGTAATTTTCTATGCTGTAAAAGGAAAGGAGAAGTTAGCTAATACAGGATAGAAAGCTCAGTTCTGTATTATTGCCCTATTGCAAGAAAATCTGATTGTGTGTGACCATGTGTTTTCTTGTTGATGGTTAGTTCTGAATAATTTATTTAATAAGTCCGTCATAGGCAGTATATTCAATATATCACATAAAATATTGTGTCTTCTCTGCAGGCTGCCGCAGGTATCTTGTGCTATGTTGGAGCCTATGTCTTCATTACATATGACGATTATGAGCACTTTTTTGAAGACGTGTACACCTTGATTCCAGGCGTAATAATTATTGCAGTGGGTGCTCTGCTGTTCATCATTGGCCTAATTGGTTGTTGTGCCACAATCCGAGAAAGTCGCTGCGGCCTTGCAACGGTAAGTATATACAAACATCTTTCACCATACATATGAGAGAGCCCCCAATTCACCTATTTCCATTCCAAGTAAGGCTCCATGCACACTTAAAGCTGAGTTCCACTTGTTTTTAAGTTTATTAAAGGTCAGCTATAAAAAGTGTAGCTGCTGACTTTTAATAAACACACACTCGCCTGTCCCACTGTCCAGCGATGCGGCTGCCCGAAGCCTCACTCCTCTCCCCCGCGGAGCTGGCATTGGAAGTGCGAGTGACCGGCTGTGACAGTTTTGCGGCTTCACAACTGGGCGCACTGCACTTTTGTCAGTGGCCAGACAATCTTCTGGGACCTGTGACGTGTCCCAGAAGATTGCAGCGATGGAGGAGTCACCTAGGGGGAGAGCTTGGTACCTGTTAAAACTGATAAAGACAGGTGTCCTCTTTCCCCACCCCCCCCCCCCCTCCCCCCGAAAGGTGCCAAATGTGACACCTGAGGGGGGGAATCCAATCAGCGGAATTTCCACTTTTGGGTGAAACTCCGCTTTAACGTAAAAAAAATTGCTGGAAAAATCACTGGATAAAAAACGCTGGTAATAGCTTTTCGTAGCAGTGTTTTAGGAGCATTAACATTTTATTGGCATTTTTGCAGTAAAAGGGGAAAAAAAGCCCAAAGAACAGTATTAGTGACGTTTAGGGACTGCTGGAAAGCACGCTACAGGAAACGCTACAAAAGCAATTTTCTTTCAGCCCCTAGATGCTGACGCTCCAAAAAAACGCGAATAACCTAACGTAATGTGCATGGACACATAGGATAACACGGTTTAGCTTCTAGGAGCAAAAAATGCTAATGGCTTCTAGGAGAAAAAAACCCATTTCTTTGTATCTAGTACTGGCCATACCCAAGCAGGTCTTCTATCTGTGTAGGAAAGAGCTGACTATCTAGTTTGTTTCTTTACCAGCAAATTCCTGATAAGAGAGGGGGTGTGCCATACATAGCTTCTGGTTGTTTGCACACCACTTCACTACTATTTGCCAGCACCCTGTAAACTTTTCTGGCCCACAAAATATGACCCGTGTGTGCGCTTTGTTTATTTTTTTTTTTTTGCAGTGTTTTTATGAGCTTCCATTGCTGTGATTATGAATGTGAACAAGTGTGTGTGTGTGTGTGTGTGTGTGTGTGTGTGTGTGTGTGTGTGTGTGTATATATGTGTATATCTGCCTTTTTAGAACCACTTTTAGTAAAATGTGAGATCTGAATTTGCCTTTGAAGAATGCAGTTTGGTAAAAATAATGCCCATGGCACATGTTCATGTTTAGACACATGTTTGGCTTGCACATGTCGCAGGCTTTCTTTGAAGTGAACTCCTCACATTACTCTAGTATGAAAATGTCATTATTGCGCTCACTTGTTTCAGACCTTCAGTCCCCTTTAACCTTTAGGCTTCATGCACACAGGACTTTAAAAAAACAGCCAAAAAACATCAGTAGCTTATCAGGGATGTTTTCAGCTTTTACCAGCGTTATATTAGCGCCGTTTTTTCGCGTTTTTTTGGGGGTTTTTTTTTCCAATTGGTCTAAAACATCCAAAAAACGTTGGGGATTGCTGTTTTTAAGCGTTTTTGGACGTTTTTAAGTGTTTGACCGTTTTTACAGCTGAAAACAGTCCAAAAAAACCCTCAGCTCTTGGGTTTTTTTTACAGCTCAAAAACGTCACTGCTAAAAACAGCTGATAACAGCCTGCGTGTGCATGAACACATAGGACAACATGATGGAGGGTTTATTGACTGTAGAAAAAAACGTCTGCAGCTGAAAACAGCTGCTAAAAACAGTCAAAAAACGTCCTGTGTGCATGAGGCCTTACTGTCAACCTGCAAGGACTGAACATTCTGTGAATATTGTAGAACTGTATTGCATTGCTAATGTTAACATGTAACTTTTTTCTTTTCAGTTTGTAATTATCTTGTTGTTGGTGTTTATCACTGAAGTTGTGGTGGTGGTCCTTGGATACATCTACAGAGCCAAGGTAACTTGCACTGATCTGGGCTAGATCTTCTATAGCTCTGAATCACTTATAGTATAGATACATGATATCACAGTTCTATTTTACACCTGTGGTGTTATTTGTAGTAACTTCTTTCTATTATTTGATTTCCTGCCATGATGAGTGATAAACTTGCACTAAAGGCCAAGTTCACATTTTTTTTCCTCAATTCCAGCTTCCCTATGTACCATTAATGTACCTCTGTTGCAGAAAAGAAAAGGCTGTCTCTATATTCTAGGGCAGGCCCTTGGCTGAGTGCACTGATTGGGAGCTGGTCGGCGGGCCTCTTTCAGTTTTGACCCTTTGACAGCTGGCCCAGTTGCCGTACACACAGGCTGAATGTCAGCCGGTTTCTATTGGACTGACCGATTCTGCCCAACATTCGGCCCGTGTGTACTAGGCTTAAGGAAGTACTTCAGTAGCAGACCTCATTAGGACACACCCTGCACATGCCCTCCCCTTCCAGGAGACTGCTCCCGCCCACCTCTTTAGTTACATGCAGTCTTTGTCAGTGAGCACTGTTTTCTCTGAATACATAACCAATGTCTTCCTGTGTTTATTGTTTTGTACCTTCCCTTTCATATAGATCGATTGACAGAGTGTGCAGAAGCTGAGCGATCAAATAACAGCCTATGTGGAGTAGAGCTGTGGTGATAAAAAAAAAAAAAAAAAAAGCATTTGTGTCCCTTGAAGTTTGTAAAGCTCTCTCCATACAATGTACAATCTACTTTATATCTACTATCAACTATGTAGTGCAAGGGTCTGCCTGATTGGATACAGAGTGATAGGTGTCTTACTATTGTACAGTTTTGGTAAATCTAGAGTTTGTACAATATTTTGACAATCAGATTGTATAGTGTATGGCCACCTTTATGCACCTAAAATGAAGTTGTTGTGTTTTCAATGCCATTATTTGTTAAGTGCACCCCAAATGCGGAAGCTAACGCCCATTTTGCCACGTGAAAAATGCAAAACAAATGCGGCAAAGCCAAAAAAAAAAAGGTGCTTTCACCATGCTAGTTGTGAATGGGGCCTGAAGGTAAAATTGGTTTGTTTACACGTGAACGACAGCTGAGTGTCTCCACCCACTCTCTTCCAAGTACTTGAATAAAACTGGCCATACACTCTGCAATCTGTGCAATCTTTTTGTACAGTTTCCTTTAGATTTACCAAATCTGCGTAATAGGAGGACCCACCCAAACAAATCCTTTCTATTTGCATCAGGCACTTGCACTACATAGCTGACGGTAGATCTAAAGGAGATTGTACAATCAGACTGTACTGTATATAGCCACCCAAGAGGAACAAGTAGAAACGTGGATGCAAATTACATTTTTTATATATACAATATATATAGTGGTAAAACATGCAGTAAGTCAGTGCATGATGGGATCTGAAGTTTCCTGGATGGTTACAGGAAGTCATTGTTTATAACTTTGAACAGAGAGGTGAAGATTCAACGCTGTCATAGACTAGGTAAGTGAGAGAAAAGTAAAGACCTTAGGAAAGGCTTCCATTTTATTATGACGAGTGAAATTGTACCTGGAAGAGGTGAATGTAACCTTTAAGTCATGTTAACTTGTACTTTCCTTTGGTAAATATAACATGTGGCTGGGTAAACAGCTCTTTAACAGAACATAATTTCTATTCACAGGTTGAAGATGAAGTTGATAAAAGCATTACAAATGTATTCAACCAGTACAATGGCATTTCCCCTGACTCAGCAAGCCGGGCTATTGATTATGTTCAGAAGCAGGTGAGACCTCGGTTAGAACTATTCAATGTGTGTGAATTTTTGTAGGGGAAATTCTGAAAAAACCTGCTGCAGAAAGCAAGATTTGATGGCATTTTCAGGCGATGGGTGCTGTATGAGATGTAAGTTTTTGGCTGATACAGATGCTAAACTGTAGAGAGATTTATGTGAAATTAATTGGACCTAGAGTGAAAACTCATTCATAATAATATGACCTAAAATGGACTGGCTGAAGAGATGGACATTATCTATAATGAGGGAGTGCTGCATTCCTTGGCACTTGGCAGCAGTGAATTGGTCACACGGTCTCCAATGTGAAGGATTACTGTACAGTCACATCCACTGTCTGCCTGCTTCTGCCTAGTCTCTAAATGCCCATGCATAGACCTCTTGTTACGCTCCTTATTTTGGTCATATAACAGGGTACCATATCGTAAAGTTTGTTAGTACACCAAGGAGTAAAGGTTTCAGTGGTTTCATGGTATAGTTGGTGTAAAGTCTGCTTTATACCAGCTGAATATAGACCGCAGTTAACAAGTCTAGGGTATTGTGAAAGCAGTACTAGACCATACCAAGTACTTGATACCCTGTAGGGAAAGGCCATTTCAGTTAGTCATGTTCACACAGTTTGGATAAAGAGAGTAGTAGTTCAGCGATGTGAGGTTGGGCAGATATCTTGACATCTCATTTATATTTGGCTTTTATGGTCAGCCTGAATCTAGCCATACAAAGGCTTATGTCAGACAGCTGTAGTGCCTGTTCTATTCTAATGAACAACTGTCTGCAGAGATTTTCATTTTGCCATAAATGCATTGCTCAGTATATGTTGCTTTGGGTACCCTGCACTGCTTTGTTTACCTCCTTGGTGATTTCTCAAATGCCAATCACATATTAAGTGACATTTGCAAGGATGCGTTTCCCCAAAATTCATTGCCTTGGCTTGACAATGTATATGACTCCGCAAGGCTTTTTATATCCAAGTGTGTCGTTTTTGTCACATGACCTTTGGTATTTATTCAGCCATCCCTTTTTTACACAAAAAAAAAAAAAAAAAATTACATTTACAAAAAACTTTTTTTTTTCCCTACAGCTTCACTGCTGTGGCATCCACAACTATTCAGACTGGGAGAAGACGCCATGGTATATCAGCACACATAATAACAGTGTGCCATTAAGTTGCTGCAGAGACAATGTAGTTAACTGTACAGGGAGTCTAACCAGACCTGGAGATCTGTACTCTGAGGTAAGATATGGAGAGCTTTGGATGCTGATCTTGTACTATTATGCTGTGTACTTTAACCATTTCAAGACCGCCCGCAGTCATAATACGGCGGCAGTTTGAAGTGGAATACCGTTGTTATGGTAGCAGATAGCTACCATAACCCCAGTATCTATTTTTTCAGCAGGCGATTCTGCTTCAGATAAAAGTGGTCTTAGCGGCGGATCCACTTTTATCAGTGGCGGGAGAGGCCCGGTCTTAAAGTGGTTAACCACTTCAGCCCCAGAAGGATTTGCCCCCTTAATGACCAGGCCATTTTTTTGCGATTCTGCACTGCGACTCTTTAACTAACTGACAATTGCGCGGTTTGTGTGAGTCTGTACCCAAACAAAATTGACGTCCCCCCCCCCCCTCCACAAATAGAGCTTTCTTTTGGTGATATTTGATCACCTCTGTGTGGTTTTTATTTTTTTGCGCTATAAACCTAAAAAGACCGACCAATTTTGAAGAAAATTTTTATTTTTTTTCGCTTTCTGCTATAATCCTATCCAAAAAAGAAAAAAAAAACAAATTTACTCATCAGTTTAGGCTGATATATATTCGACATATTTTTGGTAAAAATTGCAATAGGCGTATATTGATTGGTCTGTGCAAAAGTTATCGCGTTTACAAACTATGGGATAGATTTAGGGACTTTTATTTTTGTTTACTGGTAATGGTGGTGATCTGAGATTTTTACCGGGACTATGACAATGCGGCGGACAAATCTGATCCCAAATTACACTTTTTGGGGACCAGTGACATTACTACATTGATCAGTGCTAAAAAAATGCAGTGATCAATGTAAAAATGACACTGGCAGGGAAGGGGTTCACAATCGGGGGCAATCAAGGGGTTTACTGTGTTCCCTGGGCGTGTTCTAACTGTGCAGGGGGGGTGGGCTTATTAGGACATGACAGAGATCGCTGTTCCCCAACACTGGGAACAAAAGATTTGTCATGTCCCCTGTCAGAACGGGGATCTGCCTTGTTTGCATAGGCAGATCCTCGTTCTGCCTCTGTACCCGGCGATCGCGGGTCGTGCCCGCTATACCACATGCACGAACCGACATACAGGTATAGTGGTTCGCGCTAGCCGACAAACTTTCCACAGTATATCTGCGTGAGCTGGTTGGCAGGTGGTTAACCCTTTCGCCTGGCAGCGCTTCACTTTTAAACTCGAAGTGGCCAGACCAATTTTGCAATTTTTTTTCCCATTGCTTTACTTTTTTACGTACAGCTTTCAGAGATTGCAAAAGAACCCCCCAACCATATATTTTCTGAAAGCACATGACCAGTAGAATAAAAATAAGGTGCTATTGATTTTTAGGGCCTAATGATCTTTGCGCAAATGTTTACTAAATCAAGATATTCGCTAAAAATACACTAAAATAATTTACTAGCAGATACAAACACAGCAAATTTTACAAAATTCCTGCTAAAGTCCTACTTGATATAAATGTTTTAATAGAGAAGTAAAGGAAACATTTTTTTCCCCATTCATACTTACCTAGGTAGATGCAGCATCGTCCCCTGGCGCCTCTACACTGAAAACCGAGCGATCGAACACCACCGATTGCTCGGTTTTCAGAGCTACGTGAGCAGAGAGCTGCAGACTGTCAGTCACAGCTCTCTGCTCCTCCCCCTCCTCACTCACTGGAGCACTGAGCTGTGGAGGGGATGGAGCGGCCATCTCAAGCTCTCAGCAGCTTGCTGAGAGGCTGAGACGGGTGTCAGTCCAGGCACCTGGCTGATCCAGACTCCGTGGTCGGGATGATGCTCTGCCTGGACTGGCATTGGTGACGTCAGCAGAGATTTGGCCCACTCTCTGCTGAAAATGGGGTCACAGGAGTGCAAAATGAAATTGCACTCTTGTGATCCATAGGAGAAGTACAGCCAAACGAGTTTTGGCTATACTTTGCCTTTTAATGATGTGTGTTGAGTTAATAAATGACAAATATTTTGTATATTTTGAATTGCTCCTTTTTGTGAAATGATGAAAATTGAACATACGCAAAACTGAAAATAACCAAATTTCTGGAGGTTTTAATTTTTCACTTTGTTTTCAGAGTTTATAAAAGATCCCCCAAACCTTGTATTTTCTGAAAGCACATGACTGGTATATGTGCTACAGATTTTTTATTTTTTGACCCCACGGTAGTTCCACAACGCAAATCAAATTTATCAAATCACTATTTTAACCCGTTCCCGACCGGCTACTGTATATTTACTGCGGCCGTGTGGTTGTATTCCACGAATCGCCGTATATAAGCGGCGATTCCCGCTTGCGCAGCTAGGGGCCAAGAGCGCACCACCGGCGGCGCACTCTCGTGCCCGCCGCACTCTGGAGGAGTGTGCCAGCAGCTCGGGGGGACCAAATGTCTGCCGGCGAGCCGCGATGACCTGCCAGAGGGAAAATTTACAACGGCGGTTCCCCGTTCTGTCAGGCGGCATGTAAGAGATCTACTGATCCCTGTCACTGCGATCAGTTAGATCTTAGATCTCTTATGCCCCTGGCAGCCCAGCCCCCACACAGTTAGAACACATCCAGGGAACACAGTTAACCCCTAGATCTTCCCCTGTAGGTTAACCCCTTCACTGCTAATTTCATTTATACAGTAATCAGTGGATATTTAAATTTCTGATCGCTGTATAAATGTCATTGGTCCCAAAAATGTCTGCCCCAATATGAAAGTCCCTATAAAAATTGCAGATCACCACCATTGCTAGTAAAAACTCCAGAAATTAATTCCCATGGTTTGTAAATGCAGCAACTTTTGCGCAAACCAATTAAACGCCGAATGCGATTTTTATTTTATTTTTTTTGCAAAATTGTCGCTTTTTTTGTTTATAGCGGTGATCAGAAATGACGCAGAGGTGACCAAATCCCACCAACAGCTCTATTTGTGAGGAAAAAGAGGAATTTCGTTTGGGTACAATGTAGCACGACCGCACAATTGTCAGTTTAAAGTGACTCGGTGCAGAATCGCAAAAAGTGCTCTGGTCCTTCATTGTTAATCCTTCCGGGGGTGAAGTGGTTAACGAAAAAAAAATCCTTATTGGCACATTTAAACCCAACACATACCTGGATTTGACAGGTGCCTGCTCCCACTTCCGCTCAGAACGCCTAGGCCAGGGGTAGGTAACCCACTGCCCTCCAGCTGTTGCAGAACTACAAGTCCCATCATGCCTTTGGGGGTAATTGTTACTGCCAGCCTTGCAATGCATCATGGGAAATGTAGTTCCACAACAGTTGGAGGGCCACAGGTTGCCTGCTCCTGGCCTAGGCAGTCTAAATGAAAGTTCTCCATTTCCATTCCCACAGTCCTCTGGGAGACACGTCACAGGACCTAGAAGACTGCGGGACCATTCATGTAATACATGTCTCATGCATGCACAGTGGGCAGCCGGCTCTGAAGTCGCAAGCAGCCGCAGACAGGTGCCCACAGTAAGGATGCTGGCAATGGGCACCAAAGATTGGTGATGAAACCAGACAGGTGAGGACAGTGCTGTATCCGAGGACATCGCTGGATCCTGGGACAGGCGAGTGGCTGCCTATTAAAAGTCAGCAGCTATGGTTTTGGTAGCTGCTTACTTTTAATTTCTACAAAGCTTACTGGAGAACCACTTTAAGTGCAAAAAATACCTGCTGGTTTTATTTGAAATCTTGTTAGCTGATAACTTAATAAAGGGTCTGTGTTCTTCGTAATCCCTCAAAAATGAAGTGGGCAAGACTAATAACCCAGGCTTACAAATTTTAGAATTAAAAATACACTGAGGGGAATTTACTAAAACCGTCCATACATACAAATTGTGCTGATTTTCCTCCACAAATTGGATGGGGGGATCCTTCCTGCTGAGCTATTATATTCTGACAGCAGGGAAACTTCCCTGCCACCAGAATACAATGATCAGTGTTGCCAGCTATAGCCGACGGCGCTGATCTTCCAGAGAAAACCCGACAGTCTGGTTGCACACAAGTCAGTCGATCGACTTGTGTACAACAACCCTGCCCATACATGGATCAAAATTCAGCCGCTTTCTGGTGGAACGGTCACATTTTGATCCATGCATGGCTGGCTTAACCCCCTGAGGAACAAGGGACGTATTTGTCACATGTTTTTAATTGCCTGTATCCGCTGATTAAGAACTTAAAATATATATATATATTTTTTTTTGGTTTGAGTCAAAATATTAGTTCACAACAAATGGATCTAGCTTTTTTGCCAGTTATTTCATGAAATTGCTAGTTACAGCAACTGACGTGTACGAATTAAAAAAAAAAATGTGGAAATTGTTTTATTTATTCAAATACATTCTTAAAGGGAAAAAAAATAAAATTATTTTTATATTGACGGTAATCTTATGGTCCTCCAAAGGGTTGAGGCTTGGAGCAACCAGGATCTGGAGCTGTGCTTCCAATTTGCATTTTCAAAGCTTAAAGTGTATATAAACCTCATGAAATGAAAAATTAACAAAGTGTGTGCTTACCTTGATCCAAAATACCTGCTGTCATAAATTTATTTATTTATTTTAATCGTAAAGATTTCAAACAAACTTCTTTCACGTGGATATCATGGGGTATTTGTAGAATTTTGAGGACAATTAATGAATTCAATCCATTTTGGAATAATGCTATAACAAAATTTGGAGAAAGTGAAGCGATGTGAATACTTTCCGCGTGCACTGTACAATAAATATATGGCCGCTGCGGGCACTGCAATCCAGAGTAGTTGTATTCTTTACATACAGTAAGCCGTGTCCTCCAGAAGGGAAAGAGTTACTTCCATCTGCTGCCAGAAACAGGAGAGTCTGGTGCTCCTGTCGCTCCATCACTCTAGAACTGCCTCATATTCATGTCATTGGTTCTGATTGGCCAAGGTGGAGATTATGACCTTTACCCGTCCCTCTTCTGCTATCCTAAAAATGGAACACCAGGTTTGTATTTAAAATAAAAAATCCTGTCCAACTAACACACAATGAAAAGTTTTTTGCAGACATCTCAGCAGCCATTTGAAATGAATTGCCCCTATAATCTGCAGCCCACCAGTGTACCCATTTTTGTTTGTATTTTTCAAGTACTGACCAGTGATTTCCTGGAAATTTGTTCTCAAATTGTTGATTGCTGCTCTGCTACAGGGACTGCGTTCAATCCAATGGGCTCTAAGACATAGTTGCATAGTTAGTCAGGTTGAAAAAAGACACAAGTCCGTTTTTAGTTCAACCAAAAAAAAAAAAAAAAAAATAGAAAAATTATGCATAACCATACAATCCCTTATACAATATCTCACCCACAGTTGATCCAGAGGAAGGCAAAAAACCTCTGCAAAGCGTGATCCAATTTACTATAGCGGGGGAGAAAAAAAATCCTTCCTGATCCCCCGAGGGGCAATCGGATTCACCCTGGATCAACTTTACCTAAAAATGTTAGTACCCAGTTATATTACATTAAGGAAAGAATCCAGGCCTTTTGTAAAGCAATCTACCGTGCTGGCCAAAACTACCTCTGGGGGGAGTCTATTCCACATTTTCACAGCTCTTACTGTGAAGAAACCTTTCCGTATTTGGAGATGAAATCTTTTTTCTTCTAGATGAAAAGAGTGCCCCTTGACCTTTGTGATGACCTTAAAGTAAATAACTCCACACCAAGTTCACTATATGCACCACTTATGTATTTGTACATGTTGCTCATATCCCCCCTTAATCTCCTCTTCTCAAAAGAGAATAAATTCAGATCCTCTAATCTTTCCTCATAGCTGAGCTCCTCCATGCCTCTTATTACTTTGGTTGCACTTTCCCCAGTTCCCCGATTTATCCTTTTCGAGAACTGGTGCCCAAAACTGAACTGCATATTCCAGATGAGGTCTTACTAATGATTTGTACAGGGGCAAAATGATGTCTCTATCTCTGGAGTCCATACCCCTCTTAATACAAAGGATTTTGCTCCCTTTGGAAACCGCAGCTTGGCATTGCATGCCATTGTTAAGCTTCTGATCTACCAAAACCCCCAGATCCTTCTCCACTATGGATTCCCCCAGTTGTACTCCCCCTAGTATGTACGATGCATGCATATTCTCTGCCCCCAAATGCATGACTTTACATTTATCAATATTAAACCTCATTTGCCCTGTAGTCGCCCAATTAGTCAGTGCATTGAAGTCTGCTTGTAAGACCTTAAATAGTCTGTGAATGGTGTGTGTGTTTTGATTTTTTTTTTTTTTTTTTTAACCAGTTAACATATGCTCCCTGCATATTGGTGTGAGAAATAACCTGTTAACATATGACAATTTTGTGGGAAAAAAAATCTTTATATTGCAAAGAATTGTGTGCAAAAATAACTTCAAAAAATTCACCATGCCTCTTACTAAATACCTTGGAATGCCTACTTTCCAAAAAGGAGTCATTTGGGGGGTATTTGTACTTTTCTGGCTCAAGAAATGAGATAGGCCGTCAGTACATCAGGTGCGATCAATATTCAGTGATTGGCACCATAGCTTGTAGACTCTATATAACCTTCGCAAAGACCAAATAATATACACAATTTTTTTTTTTTTTTTTTTTTTTTTTTTTTTACCAAAGATATCTAGCAATATAAATTTTGACCCAAATTTATGAAGAAAAGTTCCTAATTTGCAAAATCTTATAACAGAAACTAAGAAAAATTAATTTTTTTTTTCAAAATTTTTGGTCTTTTTTTAACCGCTTGCCGACCGCTGGTCGGCAATTGACGGCGACACAATGGCTCTGTAACGCAAATCGCCGTCATACGACGGCGGGCGCGATACAGAGCCACTGTGAGCGCACGCGCGCGCGCGCTCACTGTGTTTGGGGGGGGCCAGGGAGCGGGTGCGGCGGCTTTTTCTGGTTTTTAAAACTTTTTTTTTTA
>BLSH010187220.1:980829-992181 GCA_018402905.1 Glandirana rugosa | reverse complement strand
TGAACACCAAAAGTTTTCTGATCATTCCATTCATTCCCAGTAGATCTGCAACGCTCATAGATGGATCAAAATGTAACTGGTCCCTGCTGGACTGGCTGAATTTCGATCCATCTATATTTAGTGTACATTTTCTCCAATTCCTCTGATCTTGGGAGTTACCCCCCCCCCCAAGAAAAAGGAAATCCATGCCAGTCGAACACAAGCCACAGTTTCCTTGTTTTTGGTAGACAGCAAGAACCGACTTGGTTGCTCCCTGTCAAGGAGTATCTTCTTTATGTAGATCTGAGCTATCTGATCATAACAAGACCTAACATAGCTTGAATATTGTGGCAGCTGAGACCGCAATCTTCATTCATGTTTCCAGCATTAATTTATAACCTATTGAATGGCAGAAAAATTCTAAAAAACACCATTTATTTTTTGTATTTGCAATGTACCCACTTAGTGTACCTTATCTGTGAAGAAGCTGCATTCTTACCCAAGGTCAGGAATTGTATTTGAGCTAAAGAACACCTTCCTCTGTCCCCATCTCCATAACTTGGGGGAGCTGTTTTGTAGCTCACATAAAACTCAAGGCAGATAACATTGTTTGAGATTTGAGTACAGCTTGGGTACAGCTTGGTTGGCTTACTACAGGAAGGTCTGAGCTCACTGGATTTATGAAAGGATCAACAGGACCAAACTTTGTCTTGTATATGTAACAGACCAGAAGGGAGCAAATGAGAGAGGCTCATTATTAGGGTTTACTTTTAAGAACGATGAAAGTAAGCAAAGTGGGATCTATCAGCGCTATTGCAAGGAATGACATATGAAGAATTTTGAGGCTTTAGAATGTATTTATCGATGGCAGCTGACATTAAAAGCAGTCGTCCTGATTGCTGTCTCATCAACTTGCTGAGTTGTGGCGCTTCAGGTCACGTTCCTCTGAATTCCTCCCATAGTTTGGTTTTAAATTCCATCTGAATGTGAAATTATTACCAGCTTTCTTTCTGAGTGACAATACAGAACAAAGATACATGCTTGATATGGTCAGGTTGGCCTCTTGGTACCATCAGGCACATTCTGAAAGTTGCATGGCTTCTTTTCTTAGGTATTAAATACTAACGTGTCATCAGAGACCATTTGTAAGCAGGAAACAAGCTTGTTATCCCTGAACACCACCACTACAGGGAGGGTGTTGGGGGCTGCTTCACTATACATATTTTTTTGTACCCATCCTGTTTTAATCCAATTGCTACTTAGTACCAGTAGCCTTCACATAAGGCATATGGAAAATAGAAAATTGTTAGAAATTGTGGAAATGCAAATTATAGTAAGTACATAGTTACATAGTGAGGTTGAAAAAAGACCAGAGTCCATCAAGTTCAACCCATGTGTGTGCTTTCATGTCAGTATTACATTGTATATCCCTCAATGCTTTGATCCCTTAGGTGTGCATCTAGTAGTTTTTTTGAATGTATCTACACTCCCGGCAGAGACCACTGCTTGTGGAAGAGAATTCCACATTCTCACTGCTCTTACCGTAAAGAAACCTCTACGCACTTTAAGGTTAAACCGCCTTTTCTCTATTCTTAGTGAATGGCCGCGTGTCTTTGTGTACTCCCTTGCACTGAATAGTAAATAGTAAGTACCCCATAAAGAAATTTAATCATGTAAGGAAAAGTGTTGATAGGACTTACCAGATATGAGGATCCTTGGAACATATTTTGGTATAAATACAAGCCAATGATTTGGGACTTTTGGAGAATAAGTGAAAGGAGTTCTGTACAATGCCATGCCTACTACTGACCTCTGTACACTGCTCTACCTACTACTGACCATTTTACACAACACTACATGTACAGTACAGTGACATTAGTTTTATTAGGTTTTTCTAATTTTTCTTCATGCCATCCTTACTTTTTATTGGGGCCTTGCTAGGTAACTTCTAGTAATCATTTGATCTCTTCCATGTTGTCCAGGTAGATCCCCATCTCCCAAAGGTTCCCTACCTCTGCTGTAGTGGACAGGGTGCTTCAGATAAACAGGTACAACTTATGTAGTAGGATTTGTTTCATCTGAGGCTGTTCACTTCACTGGATATATGTAAGGGTTTTCAACCACTTTAAATAAATGGTATAGATGACACTAAGAGGCTGGTTTACAGAAAGAATGCATTTACAATTAAATTCCCTGGTTTTGTTTATCAAGTTGATTTTAGCAGCCAAAGAATGTACCTACTATCCCATGAGCATGTAACAGGTTAGCTATACTCCATAAATGCAGAGGGTTTCTGATTGCCTACTGGATGGTATGGGGGTTGCCACACTTTGGAGTTAGATTACTTTACTTCAGAGTGGCTACTCTAGATGCACCTATATGCATGTTCCATTATGTTTGCCTGAGTTTACATCATAATGGACAGGCTGTCTTAAAACGTTTGTTACCCCAACACTTCATATTCCTTATATGTGCCTGCTGCACCATGTACTTGTATGAAAAAGTATCTTGTTCTCTTTGTATTTCTTCCTTTGTGTGAAATCCCTGGTGTTCCTGCTAGTCCTCTTGCTTTCCTATTAAAAACTGACCACACTAAGCAGGAGAGCACACTGTCGTCAGTTCTCTAGCTGTGCTGTAAGCTCTGTGTGCTCTCCAATGATCAGATTTGTTCTGACATGCCCCCGCTGCACAGCCTTTCACTGGTAAGCTCAATGTACTGCTGCTTCTCCTCCCTCCAGCTCTAATGCAGCTGAGAATAGGGGTAATGTGATCACTTCTATATTAAACTGAATAGGTTGTTTTACAAGGTGATCATTTACAATAACTTTAATGTTATGCATGGGGTCACAGGGACATCGGCCGGGTAAGGCAGCATGGGAGCCCTGTGGCTTGTCCAGTGTTCGTTCCAGGACCGGAGGACGTGCAACGTCATTTCCGGTAGGGCAGGACTTCCGGAGGTGTGTGCGGCTTCCGGTTCCCGCCGCTGGAATACAGGTGGAGGAGGGCGGACCTTCGGCTGGTGCACTTCTGGGAAATTGGAACAAATTCAAAATAAAAGCAGCTTGAATGGACGCCCGCTGTGCACTCTGCATTATGGAGACAGAAGGTTCAGCGCCAGTAGCAGGAGCCACAAGCACTGGCCAGGCCCAGGTAGGAGAGGCAGAGGCTTCTAAAAGTTACATGTGGGCAATGTTCCCTCCCTGTCTCTCCTGGGGTGGGGGGGGGGGGAGCCTGCACCACTACCCTCAGAGGTGGTTCTGAAGGGTATGTGGGAAGGCAGTGAAACTATGGGGTTATTGTCACTGTTTAAAATTGATGCAGGTCTGCTAGTCTGTACACCAGATCATATTTCTCTTACGTTCACTGACAGACGCAGCCCTTCATTAGACAAGTGGGGTTATATGCACATCCTACCAGGAGTTGACTAGGCAAATAGAAAGCAAGCTGACCCCTCCCAGGGGGCGGTCCTCTCTCTCCCATATAACCCCCCTGCTCTGCATAGCATATCAGTTTTATTATGCTTAGTGCAAGGAGTTAGACCTGGCTCCCTTATGGGACCTGCGGTTCACCTTTTCTTGCTACCGCTTTTTTATTTTTCTCAAGCTATCTGCTGAAGACTGCTATCAAGAAGCCGGCTGGGGCATAGAGGATATCTAGAATCCTGCACCTTCCCCAGTGCGGCTGACCGATGCGAGCTAGCTTTAGCCTTGGCGGGGCCCACCGCATCGTGCCCGTTCCGTGCGGGTGGCCAGTGGGTGACCCCCACTTGCGCCCAGTGACCGGACCTTGTTCCCGTTCAGGGGCCTGTGGCCTGCAGCATCCCTCTCTGGCAGCGGGAGGAAGGTCTGTAACTGGGTGGCTACCCGATACGCCCGTCGGACTGGCGAGTGACCCCCCTCTCTTCCCCCCTAGGGGCGTGGAGGGGGGGGCTGGGCGATTTGAGCCGGCCGGTAGAGGGTGTTTTTCTAGGGCTAGAGCTCCCCTGGGTGTTTTTCGTCCCCCTCTCACCGCACCCCGCATTTCCGAACCATTTCGCGGCGGATCGCCATCATTTTGCCGTAGCCGCGGCCATTTTCTTAGGGTTTTCCCTCTAGTGTTCAAAGGCGGCCATTTTGCCGTAGTCGCGGCCTGTACTACAGGCTTGGCCTCTTGTGACCACTCGGTGGCCATATTGGACGTGCCCGGGAAGAATAACGTGCTGCTAGCCGATGCTTCCTCTTTCACCCTTGGACAGCGTGGATGGCACAGGCGGCGCAGGCTCTGACTGGCAGTCTCTGAGCACTCCTACTGGGACGCAGCGCTTCGTGAGGCATCAAACAGCAAGTATAGCTGGGCTCTCCCTGGGGTGCTGGTAGCGGTGGGTGCGGTCCTCCTGGGGTCTCCCTGGTTGATCTGTGGGGCTGCATTGCGGGGGTGTCAGGGCGTTTTTCTGCCTGTCAGGTCCGGTGGCACAATGGCGGATGACCTGCGGTTTCCTTCTGAGGAGGAGTCAGCGGCAGCGCAACCTGCGTTGGGGACACTGGTGTCCCTGGACTGGCTGAAAGCAGTATTTGGGGAATTTCTTTCCCGGGCAGTGCCGAGCCGTGGTAAGGGGGCCCCTAAAGAGCGTCCACCCCCCCCTCTTTCATCGGGGGAAAAGTCTGAACCGGAAGTGGCCTCGGGGGTCACGGGGACCCCCGTGGAGCTCTGAGGGCGAGCTGGAGTTCTCGGAGGGCGAGGAAGACCAGGGGGGCCACCCAGGTCCCCTAAGGCTTATCCTTATGATCAATTTTTTGACCATCTGGTCTATCAGGAAGGCAGCGTCCTCAGACTTCCTTTGCCCTGCCCAAACGCTTCGCTATACATTATCCATTTGAGTATAGCTTTGTGAAGAAGTGGGCATCCCCCGCAGGTTGGCAGGGTCAGCCATGAGGCCGGCCCTGGCGTCAGCCATGGCGGCGCAATCTCTTTCTGAGTGTGCGCTTGAGCTGCAGAATGTTTTGGGCTGCGGGAGGTCGCTTGAGGCGTCGCAGAGAGCAGACCATTTGTTTCAGGGTCTTCGGTACCTGTGTGACTCAGCTCTGGTCCTGTTTGCCATGTTGTAAAAATGTCTGTTTTTGCAGTCATTATCAGATGGGTACTCTGGTTACGCTCCTGGTCGGGTGACCATGCGTCTAAGAAGGGCCTTACGGATCTCCCCTTTCAGGGGGGTCAGCTCTTTGGGGCGCAGTTGGATGAAATCATTAAGGATTTCACTGGAGGGAAGAGTATTTTTCTTCCGGAGCCCAGGCGGCGGGAGTTCCGCCACAAGCAGGGTCCTACTTCTTTGGGTTGGAAGAGGTTTTTTTGTGCCCCCGGTGCAGCGGGCAAAGGGTCGAGGCCCGGCAAGTCTGCCGCGGGGCCGGTAAACGACCCTGGCAATGCAAGAGTGAATGGGCAGAGGATAAGTCCTCCTCCGCATGATGGGTTGCCTCCACCCGATTCTCGGGCGGGGGGCTGACTTCTGGGGTTCGCAGACAGATGGACTGCCCGCATTTCCGACCGGTGGGTGCAGGAAGGGGTGTCCCCTGAGTCTCTGCTTTCAGCGCTGTCGCTGTTTGAATGACAATTGGGCAGTCGTGCGATGTTGTACCCAAAGAAAATTGGCGTCCTTTTTTTTCCCCACAAATAGAGCTTTCTTTTGGTGGTATTTGATCCCCTCTGCGGTTTTTAGTTTTTCCGCTATAAATGAATAAGTGCCCATTCACATAGGGGCGACTTGCGATCCGACTTGAGTTGCCTCAAGTCGCCCCAAGTCGCTTGACATCTGAAATCCCATTGAAATGAATGGGAGCCGTCTTAATATACGCGACTGAAGTCGCTCCGACTTCAAGGCGACTTCTGAAAAGGTTCCTGTACTACTTCTAGGCGACTTCTATCCGACTTGTGCCCATAGGATTCAATAGAAGTCGCCTCCAAGTCGGATCCCCCATCTACATGGAAACGACTAAAAGAAAAGAATTTATCCAGGGCAACCACCTCCCTCCCCGCTCTGATTGGCCACAGGCAAAGTCGCCTGGCATAGTCAAGCTTGAAGTTGCCTGCAAGTTGCCTGCAAGTTGCCTGCAAGTTGCCTCCAAGTTGCCTCCAAGTTGCCTAGCAAAGTCGTGCCTGAAGTCGGATCGCCCCTGTGTGAATGCAGCCTAAAGAGCGACGATTTTGAAAAAAGAACAATATTTTTTACTTTTTGCTATAATAAATGTCCAAAAATAAACAAACAAATTTATTCATCAGTTTAGGCCGATATATATTCTTTTACATATTTTTGGTAAAAAGAAAATCGCAATCGGCGTATATTGATTGGGTTGCGCAAAAGTTATAGCGACTACAAACTATGGACATTGGTTTATGGCGTTTTCATTTTTTAAATTTTTTTTTACTGGTAATGGCAGTGATCTGCAATTTTTAGCGGGGCTGCGATATTGCAGCAGACACGTCGGACGTTTTTGACACTTTTTTGGGACCAATGACATTTATTCAATGATCAGATCTAAAAATAGAACGGGGAACCGCTGTGTTTACAATGGCGGTTCCCCGTTCCTGCTCTCTGTGAGGAGATTGCGCGTCTCCGGCGGACATCGGGTCTGCCTGACCCGCGGGCGCGCCCAGCGTGTGCCGAAGGGGAGGACGTCTATTGACTGCCTCCCAGCATTTTAGAGCCGCGCTGTAGCCGTCATTCGGCTATGGCACAGACGGGAAGAGGTTAGGAAGGATTTGGAAGACACGTTTCAATCCTTCTGTTCCTATTTGGACAATCGTCCGGTACCTCAGCAACCCAGAGGTAGTTCTCCGTCCAGTTCATATGCATCCGCCTCAAGAAGGTTGTTTAGTGATTCAGATGAAGAGGAGGGAAGTAGCGTTTCCTCAAAATCCGAGGAGGAAGAGGAAAAGCAGAGAGCTGCCTCCCATTACAAATTAACTTTGGACGAAGTGGATGAGTTATTAAAAATCATCCATACTACTCTAAAAATTGAGGACAAAGCCCAACTATCCCTTCATGACAAAATGTATGAAGGGATGGATGAGGTAAAACACAGAGTATTCCCGGTACATAAAGTGCTGACAGAAGATGTCGAAAGAGAGAGGAAGTACCCAGAGAGGGCACCCTTTTTCTCTAGATCTCTAAAATGGAGATTTCCTTTTGATGAGGATGTCGCACACATTTGGAGGCCCAAACTGGATGCGGCATTCTCACAAGTGTCACGTAACACTGACCTAGCCTTTGAAGACATGGTCCTGAAAGACTCCATGGATAAATGGGCAGGCTCATTACTGAAAAAAGCTTGGGATTCGACATATGAATTTCAAGCCAGCAATGTCATTGACAGTAGTAGTCAGAAAACTGGATAATTGGCTGGAGCAACTAGAAGGTCACATCAAGGCAGGTACCTCCCGCAAGGTTTTGTTGGACACACTGCCAGCATTAAAGAAAGCGGTGGGTTGCCAGTCTCTGTGGGCCTTCAGGGGAATCAAAAATCTACACGTCCAAATACTATCGGACAATGCCACCACAGTGGCTTCTATCAAAAGACAAGGAGGCACAAGAAGCAAATGTCTTCTAAGTCTGGCTCAAGAGATTCTGTATTGGGCAGAGGCCAACATAGCTTCCCTTATCCTTCCCAATTCATCTAAAAGGCACTCTGAATCAGTTAGCGGATTTTCTGAGCAGAGAGACAGTGCGGGAATCAGAAAGGAGCTTAAACAAGGAGGTCTTCCAAATAACGCACAAATGGGGTGTTCCCCAGGTAGATCTATTTGCATCAAAAGCAAATGCAAAAGTACCAATGTTCTTCTCCCTGAACAGGTGGGATCAAGCAGCAGGTCTAGACGCACTAGCTCAAAGCTGGTCCTTCCGCTTGTGCTATGCGTTTCCCCCAGTACAAATGATCCCTTTGGTACTCAAACTACAGGAGGAGGATACAATCTTAATACTGGTAGCCCCGTACTGGCCCAAAAGGGTCTGGTTTTCAGTACTATGGAGGTTGGCAGTAGAACCCCATTAGCTGCTACCAGTTCAAAGGGATCTACTGAATCAAGGACCCCTTCTCCATCCCAATATGGGTCATCTCAGACTAGCGGTTCGTTTACTGAGGAGCAGATCCTGAGAAGGAAGGGATTGTCAGACAGGTTGATTTCTACCTTACAAGATAGCAGGAAGAAAGTCACGAAAGCGATCTATTTTTAGATATGGAAGCATTTTAACTCCTGGTGCAATGAAAAGAATTGTGCCCCACAGGAGAAAATTTCAGTTCTAGAATTTTTTACAGGATGAGTTGGATAAAGGTCTGGCAGCCAGTACCTTAAAAGTTCAGGTAGGGCCCTGTCAGTGTTCTTAGAGAGACGTCTATCTCTGGATCCTTTATTTGTTAGATTTTTTTAAAGCACTGGCTAGGATGAGACTGGTGCCAGTTAAGTTCTTCCCTAATGGGACTTATCGGTGGTCCTGCAAGGGTTAACTAAAAGCCCTTTTGAGCCACTGATGGAAGCCACAATTAAGTTGTGGTCGCTTAAGTTAACTCTGTTGGTAGCAGTCACCTCGGCAAGGAGGGACGGGGAGTTGTAGGCCTTATCCATTATGTAACCATTCTGGACAATTTTTCCAGATAGAATTGTTCTAAGGACGGATCCTGGGTTCTTGCCAAAAGTATCAAGAAATAATTCTACCAACCTTTTGTTCCTTCCCGAATGGCCCTAAAGAGAGAGAGTTTCAAAGCCTTGATGTCAGAAGGTGTTAAGATATTTAGAGATGATAAAGGTTTCAGGAAATCCAATTCTCTTTTCGTATTTTCGGGACACCGTAAAGGTTACAGAGCCTCCAAAAGCACTATTGGGAGGTGGCTCAGAATGGCTGTTAGTGAAGCGTACACAGCCTCAGGAGTAGACCCCCCCCAGGGGGATAGTAGCTCATTCTACCCGAGCAGTGGCAACATCCTAGGTGGAGCGAGCTGGGGCCTCACCAGGATGGATATGTAAAGCAGCCACATGGATGAGTTTTATCACCTTCACTCGTCATTATAGGCTGGACCTGCTCTCAGCAGCAGAGCAATCGTTTGGCAGGAAGGTCCTGCAGGCGGTGGTTCCATCCTAGAGTAAGTACTCTTTTATCATCTCCAGGTGCTGTCCTGAAAGGCGAGGGGAGAAAACCTTAGTTAGACTTACTGGTAACGGTATTTCTACGAGTCTTTCAGGACCGCGCCGATGACCCTCCCTTGGGTCATACCCATGGTGCGAAGGTCTTACGATCGAGCGGCCCAAATCGTATGTTGGCTGTTGTATCTCGCGTACTGACATGCTCTAAGCGATCGTACGACCAAGTTGAACGTGGTGACGTGTTACGAGTGTATAAAGAGGAAGTTCAGGTGCATGTGATTTGTGAATTAGGAACATAGGTTTACAGGAACGGACACTTCCGAGCGTCCCTGACTTCTGAGCATGCATGTTTTGCACAGTACAATTTGTTGGACCAACTTCTCTGTACACCCGATACAATGGTCGTACGGCCGCTTGTTGTACAACCAAAGTTTTCTAGTCTGCTCATCCAACTTCTGTTGTATGGCCGTCGCACATCGGCTGTTCTAATCGCGCGTACTAACGGTCGGATGATCGTACAACAAGCGGTCGTCCGACCGTTTTCATACGACCGTCCCACCATGTGTACGAGCCTTTAGACTCATCAGGTGGTGGCAGGCCCAGCAGATATATAGCAGGGTCGAGCATGATTCATACTTGTTAGAAGGTATAACTAAGATCCTGCAGTCTGGGATGTTGGGGTTAAAGGAATGTAGAAAAGCAGGGCTGTGGTATCAGTGGTAAAGGATCTTCAATTTGTGGCTAGAAACAGAGCGGATTTGTAAGTAGTTTCCCAAATACTGCCCCATTCCTCCATTATAATTTCTCTATTTACAATCTGTTCTCATGTAGTTGTGTTTTGAGGTGGATCCAAATTTGAAATCTGTGGTCATAAGAATTTTGTAAACACTGGAAACTAGGCTGCATATTACACCCTTAAAGTGTTACTAAACCCAGCAATATAAAAACAATTCATCCACCAGCTTCTAAATCTTCTTTTTATATCACAATACTGCTGCTATATACCTTTTTTCCATCTGTATATTGCAGTCAGGTGATAAACTGCAAAGAGCCAGGACTTCCCCAGTGTTCATGTGGGAGGAGATTTCACTCTCCGATTCTGAAACTTCCTTTGCATCAGTGACCTTTCACCCACAATCCGGCCAGAGCTGATTGGTGCTTTGCCAATGACATGCTCAGTTCACACAACACAGCATGATATACTATTGTTTAAAAATGAGATGTATTCAACACAAAATGTATTATTAATCTGTAATAAAATTGTGTGGGAGCGGAGTTACATTTGAGTGACATTCTGGTTCACACGGCTCCAATCCAGAAACACTGAGTTTATACAGTGTATATTTTCATATTGCATATACAGACGGTCCCCGGGTTACAAACAAGATAGGGTCTGTAGGTTTGTTCATAAGTCAAATTTGTTCGTAAGTTGGAACAGGTACATTTTTTTAGTGCAGATACAGCCAAAAAAATTTTTTTTAAGCTTTTTGGATAGCATAGGGAAGGGGTAACACCCCTGTATTGTTTGTTTTGCTGTCCATGTTTCTGTTCAGAAGATTTCACCTCACTTCCTGTCCTAATGATAATTGGATTTTGAAAATTTTGGGTTGTTGTGGAAACAAACCTAGGTGATAAAGCTTCAGTGGAGACACCTTTTTCCCATAATAACTCTTACAGCAGTGAATTTCCCTTCCTAGGGGGAGATTTCCTCTCACTTCCTGTTGTCTCCCTCCGTTTGTAAGTAGGAGTCATTTGTAAGTCAGATGTTTGTAACTAGGGGACCGCCTGTATACAGCAAGCTATTCTGTTAAAGAAATAAATATTTAGTATATTATTGTGAATATTAAAAAAGAAAAATGTTATTAATGAATTAAAAAGATTGTAATGTAATGCTACATTTTGAGTCTGGTATGCTCCCATGGATCGTCCTATGATTGTGTATTGAGTTGCCAGGTGACATGAAGATGAGGATGACAGTGGGTGGGTTGTTAGCAAGGTTGCAGTGGATGGACAGGTGAGATGAAAAGGAGGATGAGAATAACTGGGGTGGGGAATTAGCATGTTTGCAGTGTATGCCCAGGTGTGATGAACATGAGGATGACAGGGTTGGGGTGTTAGAGAGGTTCCAGTGAATGTCCAGGTGTGATGAACAGGAGGATGAAGATGACAGGGGGTGGGGTTTTAGCAAGGTTGCAGTGAATGGCCAGGTGAGATTAAAAAGAGGATGAGGATGACGGGGTGGAGTGTTAGCACAGTTGCAGTGGA
>BLSH010187220.1:967586-978098 GCA_018402905.1 Glandirana rugosa | reverse complement strand
TATTGGGGCACTCTGAAGGCAGGAGGAGCCAGAAGCGTTGATGGGGGACCCCAGAACAGGAGAATCAAGGCTGCTCTGTGCAAAACCATTACACAGAGCAGGTAAGTATAACATATAACATATTTGTTATTTTAAAAAACATTACTTTAAAGACTGTGTTCAGGAAGATCAGCATCTGAACCCAGAGAAGGTGGAGGCTTCTAGACTGGAGGTAATAGAAGGCATTAAAATTACATTTAAAGTAAACTTTTACCAGTATTGTGCATTAAATTATTTAAAATATCATATCCATGAAAAAAGAAAGTCTCAGCTTTTAGCACTACTTTAATATAAAAGATTTCTATCTCCCTTCCACCCTTCATATAGCTTCTTGTCTGACACCTAGTTAAAATGCCGTATATCCTACTTCTGGGTGTATTTATTATTATATATGCTTCTGTCTGTTATTCTCAGAGTGGTTATAGATTTTGCTCCCTAACCATATAGTTGGTTATTTATATTTACCACTGCATAGAGATATTTAAGAATAAATTGCCTTTTTTTTAACTTTAAATATTCACTAACTTGTACACCACATTTTTTGTAAGGTTATTATCCGATTAATCGATTATTCGACACAATAATCGTCCAACTAATCGATTATGAAAATAATCGTTAGTTGCAGCCCTACAAATATCTATGACCTTAATATGCACGGCTCCAGGCTGCAACTGATGCTGCAAAAACATGTACAGTGGTGTTAGCTCATTTATGGAAACACTGCCTTTAGAAATCCACTCTAGTCTGTCCATATGCTTTTATGGGAGGTGGATCTTCCATGATTCTAGATGTGATATCCTACCCACTGTGTTCTATTTTTAGTTACTGGGCGTGGAGGAGGAGGGAGGGTCTGGGCAGTCATTTAGAATCTGTATACATGGGGGCATGCCCGAGACATGGAAGTGTGAGGACGTGCTTCTCTCCAGCTCCGCTTCCACTGCAGCCATTTCATTGGCTAACCAGGGCGATTGGAGCCGCTGACGGCACCAGAGTATGCCCCAGTGCAGGAGGACATCGTCCCAGCCACCGCAGACAGATCAGGGACGCCAGGGGTCCCTGGACAACTATTTTCCGGAGGCCCGCAGGTCCAGGCAAGGAGTTTCCAAGATGGCGGCGCAGCCACATGCCCCAAAACATGCGGCTCCATCGCAGAAACAACAGGCCTCACAGATCCCGTCTCCTAGGCTGGTGAGGGACTCTGCTCCCCCACTGCCCTCCTCTCCCAGCTCTTCATCCTCACTAGACCGCGGCTCCGACCTGGGCGACATAGTGGGAGATGGTGACTTGTAACGCCATATTTGGTCCCTCCCCACTAAAGAGGACCTAGAACGCTTCACAGCCAGGGTGGAACAGGTCTTTACCCGGGACATTGCTCATGGCCGATACAACTCAGCTGGGGTGCAGAGTGGAGACTCTGGAGAACAGGGTGGAGGAGATTGTGCCCCATATAGCCACATTGCAGGACAAGTGTGCTGCTCAGGAGCAGAGGCTGGAGACCATACTCTCCCAGCTAGATGACCAGGAGAATCGCAGCAGACGGGTGAATATCCGTATTCGCGGCCTCCCAGAAGCAACAGTACCCAGAGACATTATTCCCACACTGTTAGATATCTTCAGGGATATTCTGGGGCTCTCAGCAGACACACCAGTGAAAATAGACCGGGCGCACAGGGCTCTCAGACCACCCTCTCAGGACACTGAAAACCCCAGGGATATAATCTGTAAGCTACATAAGTACACGGTGAAGGACCACATAATGCAAAAAATGCGTAATAATCCGTATTATGATTTTGACGGGGCAAAGTTGTCCTTTTATCAGGACCTGTCTAGGCACACCCTTATGTAGCGCAGGGCTCTGTGCCCAGTACTGGATGCTATCCTGGATGTGGGACTTGCCTATAGCTGGGGCTTTCCCTTCAGCCTGCAGATGGAAGATGCAAGAAGGATGGTAAGCAGCATATTCTACGTACTAAGGATGACTTATCGCAATTCAGCAGGTCTTTAGGACTTAGGGAGGTGGACTTTCCGGATTGGAGGGGCTCCCTGGACCTCCCGGCTCTTTCCTTCTCTCAGCCATGGCTGCAGGCCAAAGGAAAACGTCGCCCAAGAGGCCGCAGACGCTGGGCCTCCGGTACCTCGCCGTCCGCCCCGGGGGATTAGAGCCACGGACCACTGACACTGTAGCCTTTTTCATCCTCCTCTTCCCCCCCCCCCCCCCCCTTTTTCACCTGGCATTCTTGGACCGCACTACTTTAACAGGCTTCTCCCCACCCATTATGCTGCCTTTCCTTTTTTTTGGAACCTGTGCACTTTGAGACTACTGAGGCCAGTGTGAACTTGTCATGGAGGGGAGCAGCACCAGTATTACTTTTGCTGATGAGGAGCTGATGGACTACGTTGCCTTGTAGTGAACTAGTCCTCCTGGGTTCCAGCTGCAGCAATACACTATCCTGCGGCAAGGCAGAATTTGCTCTACCTGGTTTAGGAAACTTTGGCCATACGGAGGCGGTGGACGGAGCCAGAACCCCCACGGCTGCCTTCCCCCCCCCTTCTTCATGACGGCCACGGTTCCCCGAGTAGGCCACCCCTTATGTGGAATGTTCCCTAGATGGGTTGGTAGGCTGGGGCACCGGTGACTTACACCGAGGGGCCCAGACTGTATGCCCCCCTGCCTATAGTTTCTAAGCTGGGTAGGCCTCTCCCTTGTGGCTTCACCCGGAAGAAATGTTTGCTACTGTTTTTACATAATGTTAATGTGTTCTGTTTTTCTCTTCTGTCTTTCTCTCCTCTTTTCTGTCATTTCCCGGTGCCTGTCGCAGTAGAGGCCATCCGTGCAGGCCGTATCACCTCTGACTCTGGTTCGACGATATTCCAAGACCATCATGGCGTCCTTTAAGGTAATTACATATAATGTCAGAGGTTTGTGATCTCCATATAAGCATGGCAAGCTATGGATAGAACTAAAAAGATTAGGAGCCCAGGTCCTTTTCTTGCAGGAGACCCACTTTACCCCACAATCCACGCCTATATTGCCCACACATCTGTTCAATCAGTGGTTCTTGAGCACTTCCCCGGTCCCCAAATCGAAGGGCACAGCCATAGCCTTTCATAAAACTTGTCCCTTCCAGCCAGTAGAGCATATGTCGGACCCCCTGGGGAGGTATGTTTTTGTCAAAGGGCTAATAGCGGGGACGAAATATACATTTGCTACAGTGTACGCCCCTAACTCGAACCAACTCTCATTTTTAGACACGACCATTAATCGGCTAGCAGAATTTAGGGAGGGAAGGGTGATCCTGGGAGGGGACTTTAATGTGAGCCCGGACCCCACGCTAGACACGTCGCACAGTCATTCGGCACATTCTTACGCATTCCTCAAACATTTCCGTAAGACCATGCAATCTCATATTTTGCTCGACAGTTGGCGGGTTCTACACCCTACAGAAAGGGACTACAGTTTTTTTCCTCCATACACAATGTGTACACGTGGATTTACCTTCTTTATGTGGATCAACACACCTTGGGGCAATTACTGGAGTCGTCCATGGGAAACATAACCATTTCAGATCATGCGCCAGTATCGGCCACCTTTGTGGTACCGCAAGGGACACAGAGAACTTGGTCATGGTGCCTAAATGAGAACCTCTTGGATGACCCAGTGGCTGCTGCGGCGGTGTCTGAGTCCATTGCCCATTATTTCCAGGAGAATGGCGAAGCTGGGATCAGTGAAGGTAGAGTATGGGAGGGCCATAAGGCAGTAATCCAAGGTGAGTTGATTTCCCAGTGGGATCTCTACAAAGGGGTAGGCAGGCTGACTATCAAAGGGTGCTGGCCGCGCTACAACAGGCGGAGCTTCAACATAAGGGTACGGGAGACCCCGAGTCTCTGCAGCGGTTGCAGGACTTGCGGAGCCTATTCTCGCGGATGTTAGATCGTAACAGAAGAAGTCTGCAGACAGATGCGGTACATCTCCCACAGATTTTATGAGCAGGGCAGTAAGTGTGTGGGATGCTGGCCAGGGCCCTTCGTAAGTGGAGAGAACTAACTTATGTACACAAACTCCGTTCGGGGACGGGAGAGGAAGCGACGCGCCCATCGGACATAGCTGCCGTGTTCGCCAAGTTTTATAAGGACTTGTACTCTCTGGGATCGGAGAGAATGTCGGAGGCGCTGGACTCCAGACGGGCAGCAATCCGGGACTACCTGGCTGCCGCCGGTCTCCCCTCCCTGACGGAAGAACAGAGGGTGTCTTTGGAATCCCCAATCACACCTCTAGAAATTGAGGGGACGGTGAAGTCCTTGCCGAATGGGAAGAGCCCTGGCCCCAATGGCTTCACAGGAGCATACTACAAGACCTTTCTTCCCCTACTCCTTGGCCTTATGTGCAGCTATTTCAACTCTCTGGCTACGGGGGGTCATTTGCCCCCAGAGGCCCTATTGGCACACATTACCGTTCTCCCTAAAGGGGGGAAGGATCCCACCCTGCTGCAGAACTATCGTCCCATATCTTTGTTGAACGTGGATGTAAAAATCCTAGCAAAGATATTGGCAAACCACATGCAACACTTTGTCCCCGGCGTGGTGCACCCCAACCAGACGGGGTTTATTGCGGGTAGAGAAGCCCGCGATAACTCCCTAAGGGCTATACACCTTATTCACTGGGCGCGTGTCCACCCGGGATCGGAGCCCTATCTCATCCTTTCTACGTATGCAGAGAAGGCCTTCGACCGGGTTTTCTTAAGGGGGGTGTTGGAGACCCTGGGGATGGGACCGCACATGTTGGCTTGGATTATGGCACTCTATTCGGCTCCCAGTGCGGGGGTCCGGGTGAACGGCATCCTCTCCCCCAAATTTCACATTGGGAACGGCACGAGGTGGGTGCCCCCTCTCGCCTTTGTTATTCGCACTGGTGTTGGAGCCACTGCTGAGAGCGATCAGGGCTAACCCGAATATCAGGGGGCTGAGAGTGGGGAACATGGAACATAAATTATCGGCGTATGAAGATGATGTGCTCTTCCATCTCTCGGAACCCCTGATATCACTGCGTAATCTAATGTGGGAGTTTCCGAAATATGGAGCACTCTCCAATTTCAAAATCAATTACTCTAAATCTGAGATCATGCCGGTTGCCCTTGCCCCGTCGCTGGAGGCAAGCCTACGGGCCGCTTTCCCTTTCTCCTGGACCAAATCCTCGCTGAAATACCTAGGGATACAATTAACGGACCGCTTTGAGACCTTCTATCACCGCAACTACCCGGCTCTGCTGGCGGAGGTGGGACAGGATCTTGACACCTGGACCAAAACTGCCTTCACATGGCTGGGGAGGGTGAACATCCTCAAAATGAACATTCTTCCCCGGATTTAGTTTTTTATGCAAATGGTGCTTGTGCCCTTGCTTAACGCTTTTTTTTCTAAAGTCTCTAGCATGATGTCTGCGTTCGTGTGGGGTTCTCAGAAACCTAGAATAGCTATGCGGATCCTACGACGCTCAAAACACAATGGAGGCCTGGGAATACCAGACATGAGGAGATATTATAGAGCAATAGTCCTACAACGTCTGTTGAACTGGCGATTTCACGCCAAGACTAGGCTCTGGGTACCCCTAGAAAAGTGCCTGGCAGGCAGGAACTTGGCATATGCTACTTGGTTGCGCAGGGAACACAGGGGGCTTTCCATAAGCACTCCCCCCCCCCCCCCCAACGCATCATGCACTTAAAGTGTGGGACAGGATAAACGCTTTACATGCCCTGGTGCCGCAAGTGTCTCAGTTCGCCCCGCTGGGTGGGTTTCGGTGGTTCCTCTCGGGGGAACAGGTGGCTTTCTTTGGCAAGTGGGCAGGGGACACCAATGTTTGTTGTGGTTCTCTATTGGAAGATGGTAGGCTCCCACCCTTGGCCACACTTGGCGCCCACCACGGAGTATTCCCCATGGACTTTTGGAGACATGCCCAGCTTAGCCACTTTTTCTCACGGGAGGGTAAACACATCAGGGGGCTGTCAGAGTTGACGCAATTTGAACAAATGTTTATAGCAGAAGAACCAATCCCCCATATGATTTCCAAACTGTATCAGCTGTTGGGCATGTCTGCCTTGCCGGTCAAGCCCGCATACATTAGGGAATGGGAGAGGGACCTGGGCATGGAGTTCTCCAGGCCGCAGCTGGACCATCTGTGTCGGCTCACGCACTCCTGCTCGGTAGAGTCTCGGACTCAGGAGGCTAATTATAAGTTACTGACTCGCTGGTACAGGGTCTTGCCTGCTCTGGCCCGGATGTACCCCTCCAGGATGGACCAGTGCTGGAGGGGATGTGGCCAGAGGGGTATGTTGCTGCACCTCTGGTGGAATTGCCCACTTGTCAAACCTTTTTGGGAGGACATACATGCACAGATCAAAGAAATACTTGGCTTAGATGTCCCTCTGGCCCCGCAGCACTTCCTGCTCCATGTCCCCCCCCCCCCATGCCAGTCAGCTTGTATAGGAAGAGCGCACTACAGCATCTCCTGAATGCCACCAGACGCTTGTTCCCGACACACTGGAGGCAGACGGCTGTCCCGGGACGGGAAGATTTGGTTAAAAAGGTGCAGGAGATCAGGGAGGCGGAGGAATGGGCAGCCACATGGAAGGGGAAGCTGGACAGATATCATCAGACATAGGCTTTGTGGATGGAACACACTCAGGGTATGTGACCTCTAGCCTGGACGTAGCATTGCTGGAACTTGCAGAACCCTCCCTCAGGGGGCGCAGGGGTCAGCAAGGCGGGCCTTCACAGGCAAAAGTCTAACTCAAGATGCCTGGTGGGGCGCAAGGTTCCTTACTTTTCACTACATTTTAGGGCTGACGATTGCTGGAGTAGGTGGCAGCGGCAACATACGCTTCTGGAGACGGTGGCAGGTACTGGGAAAGGGGGTCTCGTTCCCCTCCTATGATTCTCTTTTTCTTTCTTTCTCTTTCTTTTTCTCTGTCATGTTGTTTAAGTTTGATGGACTGTTCTGGTGTTTGCCTTTTATTCGCCTAAGGTGACACATTTGCTTCCTGTCGCACAGGGGGGCTGGAAACGGTTACTTCTCACGGCCTTCCGGGGGGGTGGTGGGCCTCGACCTCCCTTGTAGGGGTGGGGCCCGCACCCGAGAGGGGTCCTGCCCAGCCGGCTCCCGGCTTGGCCTAGGGCCAGTGAGGGAATGATGGAGGCGCCTCAAAGCCCCCCCCCCTCGGCTGGGGATGGGCTGGGTGGGAGACCGCTGACCTGGAAGGGCCGGCAGTAGCGGGTCCAAAGGAGGGAGGATGGGCCAATGATTTTGCAAAGAAGCCCGATGGGTCAAATGTGCTAAGAAGACCTCAATAGTTTGTACTCCTCTTAGAGAGGGGACTGGAATGGGTCTATGCAAATTGAGTGTTTTTCCTTTTTTTTTTCTCACAATGTAACCACTGATAGAGACGGTTGTTAGTTACTTAGCAATTCAGGCTCATTTGAGTCCGGTATTCTCTGTTGTACTGTATTATCGCTGACTATATAAATACAAATAAAGATTATATAGAATCTTATACACATCCACATTTGTGATGTAAATACCATGTGACCTGAAAAACTCAACTGAAGCATGAAATCTACAACAGCATAAGAGACACCAAACAGAGCATGTTCACACCTACAGCTCTGTATGCATGTAGTATGGCCTTACACAGATAGATAGTGCAAGCAGGAAGTATCTGGCCATACAGGATCAAAGAGCCTTTTTACACAATGCAGAGGATTAACCCCTTAAATTCCACAGTAAGTATAACAAGCAAGCTATTCTGCATATACAGACTGATTTTACTGTTGTGGGTTTAGTACACTTTAATGCAAAGTTTCTCAAAGGGAATGGGAGACTGAGAAAGTTAGATAATTAAAAATATACAATAGTCATCATGCGCACATCTTTAAATTGATTTCTTTTACATTACTATACGCTGGACATTGTTTTCCCTTTTATAACATATAGAAAAATGTGTTTGTTTTATTTCAAAGTGTCCTGTTGTAATCCATGGCTTGACACAATGGTGGAGATATGCAAACAGCTTCCAACTATCCAAAAGATGTTTTGGACAACCTGAGCATATGCACTCACCGGCCTCTTTATTGGGTACACTTGTTCAATTGCTTGGTAACACAGATTGCTAATCAGCCAATCGCATGTCAGCAGCTCAATGCATTTAGGCATCTAGACATGGTGAAGTCAACTTACTGAAGTTCAAACCAAGCATCCGATTGGGGAAGACAGGGGATTTAAGTGACTTTGAACGTAGCGTGGTTGTTGGTGTCAGAGGAGCTGCTCTGAGTATTTAAAAACAAACTGCTGCTCTACTGGGATTTTCACACAGAACCATCTCTAGGGTTTACAGAGAATGGTTTGAAAAAGAGGAAATATCCAGTGAGCGGCAGTTGTGTGGACACAAATGTTTTGTTGATGTCAGAGAAGAATGGGCAGACTGGTTTGAGATGATAGAAAGACAACAGCAACTCAAATAACCTCTTGTTTACAACCAAGGTATGCAGAATACCATCTTTGAATGCACAACAAATTGAATCTTGAAGAAGATGGGCTACAGTAGCAGAAGAGCACACTGGGTGCCACTCTTGTCAGCTAAGAACAGGAAACTGAGGTTACAATTCACACAGGCTCACCAAAATTGGACAATGGAAGATTGGAAAAACACTGCCTGATCTGATGCGTCTCAATTTAAGCTGCAACATTCAGATGGTAGGGTCAGAATTTGGTGTAAACAATATGAAAGCATGGATCCATCCTGGCTTGTATCAACAGTTCAGGCTGGTCGTTGTGGTGTGGGGGATATTTTCTTGGTAAACCTTGGGCCCTTTGGTACCAATTCAGCATTGTTTAAACGCTACGGCCTACCTAAGTATATATGCTAACCATGTCCATCCCTTTATATCTTCTGATGGCTACTTCCAGCAGGATAATGCACCATGTCACAGCTCAAATCATCTCATAATGGTTTCTTAAACATGACAATGAGGTCACTGTACTCCAATGGCCTCCACAGTCAAAATAACTCAACACACAGCCATTAATGTCTAAACCGCTGGCAACAAAAGTGAGTACACCCCTAAGTGAAAATGTCTGAATTGGGCCCAATTAGCCATTTTCCCTCCCTGGTGTCATGTGACTCATTAGTATTACAGGGTCTCAGGTGTGAATTGAGAGCAGGTGTTAAATTTGGTGTTATCGTCCTCACTCTCTCATACTGGTTGCTGGAAGTTCAACATGGCCCCTCATGGCAAAGAACTCTCTGGAGATCTGAAAAAAAGAATTGCTCTACATAAAGATGGCCTAGGCTATAAGGAGATTGTCAAGACCCTGAAACTGAACTGCAGCATGGTGGCCAAGACCATACAGCGGTTTAACAGGACAGGTGCCACTCAGAACAGGCCTCGCCATGGTCGACCAAAGAAGTTGAGTGCACGTGCTCAGCATCATACCCAGAGGTTGTCTTTGGGAAATAGACGTATGAGTGCTGCCAGCATTGCTGCAGAGGTTGAAGGGGTGGGGGATCAGCCTGTCAGTGCTCAGACTATACGCTGCACACTGCATCAAATCAGTCTGCATGGCTGTTCTCCTAGAAGGAAGCCTTTTTTAAAGATGATGCACAAGAAAGCCAGCAAACAGTTTGCTGAAGACAAGCAGACTAAATACATGGATTACTGGAACCATGTCCTGTGGTCTGATGAGACCAAGATGAAGGTATTTGGTTCAGATGGTGTCAAGTGTGTGAGGCGGCAACCAGGTGAGGAGTACAAAGACAAGTGTGTCTTGCCTACACTCAAGCATGGTGATGGGAATGTCATGGCCTGGGGTTGTATGAGTGCTGCTGCCACTGGGGAGCTACAGTTCATTGAGGGAGCCATGAATGCAGTATTCCAACATAACGACCCCAAACACCTCCAAGATGACCACTGCTTTGCTAAAGAAGCTGAGGGTAAAGATGATGGACTGGCCAAGCATATTTCCAGACCTAAACCCTATTGAGCATCTGTGGGGTATCCTCAAACGGAAGGTGGAGGAGTACAAGGTCTCTAACATCCACCAGCTCCATGATGTCATCATGGAGGAGTGAAAGAGGATTCCAGTTGCAACCTATGAAGCTATAGTGAACTTCATGCCCAAGAGGGTTAAGGCAGTGCTGGAAAATAATGGTGGCCACACCAAATATTGACACTTTGTGCCAAATTTGGACATTTTCACTTAGGGGTGTACTCACTTTTGTTGTTAGCGGTTTAGACATTATTGGCTGTGTGTTGTAATTTTGAGGAGACCGCAAATTTACAGTGTTATACAAGCTGCACACGGACTACTTTGCATTGTAGCAAAATGTCCTTTATTCAGTGTTGTCACATGAAAAGATATAATAAAATGTGAGGGGTGTACTCACTTTTGTGAGATACTGTGTGCGTGTATATATATATATATATATA
>BLSH010187220.1:959074-967492 GCA_018402905.1 Glandirana rugosa | reverse complement strand
GATCATCCTACACGTATTTGGGGTGAACAGTTACTTCCCGACGCAGACAGTCACTTACATTCTCTTTATTACTGTGAAACCCGAGTTAAACCTGTAAAAGTGAATCCACACATGAGTCAAAACAACGCTCGACAAATTGTAATTACCGATATATATATGTGTGTGTGTGTATGTATGTGTTTGTGTGTGTGTGTATATATATATATATATATATATACACACACAGTATCTCACAAAAGTGAGTACACCCCACATTTTTGCAAAATATTTTATTATATCTTTTCATATGACAACACTGAGGAAATGACACTCTGCTACAATGTAAAGTAGTGAGTGTACAGCTTGTATAACAGTGTAAATTTGCTGTCCCCTCAAAATAACTCAACACACAGCCATTAATGTTAAACAGCTCGCAACAAAACTGAGTACACACCTAAGTGAAAATGTCCAAATTGAGCCCAAAGTGTCATTATTTCTCTTACATTCACTGACAGACGCAGCCCTTCATTGACAAGTGGGGTTTATGCACATCCTACTAGGAGTAGACTAGGCAAATAGAAAAAAAGCAGGCTGACCCCTCCCAGGGGACCATCCTCACCCCAGCATATAACCCCCCTGCTCTGCATAGCATATCAGTTTTATTATGCCTTAGTAGCATACCTCGACGACTTACTCCTGCGAGCGGAGTCTGCTTCGGCCCTGGAGGAGAATGTGGCTATCACCATGGCCTCGTTGAAAGCCTTCAGCTGGCTGATTAACCTGCAGAAGTTGACGTCGACCCCGTCATGTCGACTGGAATATCTGGGTCTGATTCTGGACACGGAGCAGGCGAAGGTGTTATTGCCTCTGGCCAAGTTACTAACACTGCAAGCAGCGGTGCGCACCCTGCTGTCACGCCAGTGGTCCTCCTTACGGTTCTGTATGTGGGTGTTGGGGCTCATGGTCTCAGCCTTTGAGGCGATTCCTTACGCCCAGAGTCACACTCGGCTCCTACAGCAAGCGATTCTGTCACGGTGGGACAACTCTCCGCTGTCCCTGGACCAGCTGATCAGATTGGATCATCAGACCAGAGGATAGTTGACCTGGTGGCTTCGGGCCCCGGCTCTAACGTTGGGGAAGTCTTTCCTCCCGCTGAATTGGTCGATAGTCACGACGGACGCCAGCCTATCTGGCTGGGGGGGGGGTCCTGGGGCAGCTGTCTGCTCAGGGCCGTTTGTCAGCGCAGGAATCCCGCCTTCCGATAAATGTGCTGGAGTTGAGGGTGATCAGGCTCTGCCTCTCCCACTGGAAGGTAAAGCTGCGCGGCCTCCCGGTTCGGGTTCAGTCGGACAACGCCACGGCGGTGGCGTATGTGAACCATCAGGGCGGAACAAGGAGCTCGGCAGCGGCTGCGTAAGCGGCCCACATTCTGAGGTGGGCAGAACTTCATGTGCCGGCAATCTCCGCCATTTACATTCCGAGCGTAGAAAATTGGCAGGCGGACTTTCACAGTCGCCAGACGCTGGATCAGGGGGAATGGTTCCTACATCCAGAGGTGTTCCGCCAGATTTGCCACAAGTGGGGCACGCCAGACGTGGACCTCATGGCGTCCAGGTTCAATCACAAGGTGCAAACCTTCGTGTGCAGAACAAGGGACCCGTTGGCGGCCATCACGGACGCGTTGGTAGCGCCTTGGGGTCGGTATCGGCTCCTGTACGCCTTCCCTCCCATCAAGCTTCTACTGCGACTACTGGGTAGGATAGAAGCGGAGGGGATCCCAACAATCCTCGTAGCTCCGGATTGGCCTCGGCACCCTTGGTACGTCGACGTGGTGCGGATGGTGACAGATGTTCCCTGGCGTCTGCCGCTGCGCGAAGATCTGCTGTCGCAGGGACCCATTCTACACCCTGCTTTACCCTCGCTGGCTTTGACGGCTTGGCAATTGAGTCCCAGGTGTTGAGGGATAGGGGTGTCTCTGACTCAGTGATCCCTACCATGCTTAAGGCGCGCAAGTGTACTTCGCGCAAAATATTTTATCGCACCTGGAAGGCCTATATTGCCTGGTGTGAGGCGGGGGGTTGGAACCCCCGTTCTTAAGTTGTGTCCCGGGTGCTGGCATTTTTGCAGCAGGGCCTGGATAACAAATTGGCATTGAGTACTCTCAAGGGTCAGATTTCGGCTCTGGCGATTCTCTTTCAACGTCCTTTGGCGTCACATTCGTTGATACGTACATTTGTACAGGGTGTACGCCATGTGGCTCCTCAGATACGGTCGCCTTTGGCGCCGTGGGATTTGAATTTGGTACTTTCTGTACTGCAGAAACCGCCATATGAGAAAATCAGGGATATTCCCTTACAATTGCTGTCGCAAAAAGTGGCTTTCTTGGTGGCCATTACATCCGCTAGGCGGGTGTCTGAGTTGGCAGCGTTGTCCTGTAAGTCTCTTTACTTGGTCCTTCATAAGGACAAGGCGGTCTTGCGACCTTCCCCTTAGTTTCTACCGAAGGTGGTCTCCTTTTTTCACATTAATGAGGATATTGTTCTCCCTTCATTATGACCGCACCCGTCACATCCCAAGAAATTTGAGTTACATTCTTTGGATGTTGTGAAGGCTTTGCGGGTGTACTTGGCGGCTACAGCTTCTTTTCGGAAGTCTGATGCGTTGTTTGTGCTGACAGAAGGACCGCGCAAAGGGTTGGCGGCCTCGTCGGCTACTTTTTCCCATTGGATCCGACAGACCGTAACTCATGCGTATACTGTTCAGGGCAAAGTCCCTCCTTTTCCAGCCACGGCTCATTCCACCAGGGCAGTTAGTACTTCCTGGGCTTTCAGACACCAGGCTTCGGTGTCCCAGGTGTGCAAGACAGCTACTTGGGCCTCGGTGCACACGTTTGCTAAGTTTTACAAAGTTGATGTGTCCGCATCTGCTGCTTTTGGCCATAAAGTTTTACAGGCGGCGGTGTAGGCGCCACTGGCGCCTCCTGAGAGGATTCTGTTGGGTACAGTTGTTGTTTACGCACCCCTCTTGAATGACACTGCTTTGGGACATCCCCACTTGTCAATGAAGGGCTGCGTCTGTCAGTGAACGTAAGAGAAAAAGGGATTTTATTAAGAACTTACCGTAAAATCCTTTTCTCTGAGTTCACTGACAGACACAGCACCCACCCCTCTGTGTTGCGTTTGTACAGCTTGTTACGAACCAATATGCTATGCAGAGCAGGGGGGTTATATGCTGGAGTGAGGACGGCCCCCTGGGAGGGGTCAGCTTGCTTTTTTTCTATTTGCCTAGTCTACTCCTAGTAGGATGTGCATAAACCCCACTTGTCAATGAAGGGCTGCGTCTGTCAGTGAACTCAGAGAAAAGGATTTTACAGTAAGTTCTTAATAAAATCCCTTTTTTGTGTGGCTACCATTATTTTCCAGCACTGCCTTAACCCTCTTGGGCATGGAGTTCACCAGAGCTTCACAGGTTGCCACTGGAGTCCTCTTCCACTCCCCCATGATGACATCTTGACTGTGTGTGTGTGTATACAGTTGTATGCAAAAGTTTAGGAACCCCTGACAATTTCCATGATTGTCATTTATAAATATTTGGGTGTTTGGATCAGCAATTTCATTTTGATCTATCAAATAACTGAAGGGCACAGTAATATTTCAGTAGTGAAATGAGGTTTATAGGATTGACAGAAAATGTGCAATATGCATCAAAACAAAATTAGACAGGTGCATAAATTTAGGTACCCCAACAGAAAAATCACATCAATATTTAGTAGAGCCTCCTTTAGCAGAAATAACAGCCTCTAGATACTTCCTATAGCCTGTAATGAGTGTCTGGATGAATGTATTTTGGACCATTCCTCCTTACAAAACACCTCCAGTTCAGTTAGATTTGATGGTTACTGAGCATGCACAGCCCGCTTCAAATCACCCCACAGATGTTCAATGATATTCAGGTCTGGGGACTGGGATGGCCATTCCAGAACATTAAGTATTAATAAACCGCGCTCCCACTAATGATACCTAGGGTGGACCTATGACTCATCAAGGTTCAACCAAGTAATGATGTAAGAAAAACATACACAGTCTGTCAAACAATACGACACATATATGCCATAAGATAGTGTTCACAATGTGCTCATACAAATATATATATATATATATATATATATATATATACAACATATACGTGCACAGATAATAGTGCTTGTGTTCAAAGTAGGTGCAAAGTATGCTAGTAGCTTAAAAGTCCAAAAGGAAGTGATCCTGCTGCATGCAAAAAAAATTCACATAAGTGACAGTGTCTATCACACAGTGTCTTCACCATTACTGTTGGCAAGGAAATAGTAACCAAACAATCCTCCACCTTCTCACCCAGTGAGTTAGACCTACTCACCAGATGATCTGATTCCTATTACGGGAATCAAACCAACGTGTGTGATGTCAGATTTCTCCTCTCATGGATTGAAAATCCGCGCTCTCTGGCTGCGTTGTCATCTAACGGTCACCTCACCTCCCAAACATAGGGGGGAGGGAGTGGGAAAGAAGAGGAGCCAATATGGTGAAGTACTTCGGAGTATTTTTTTATTTGAATACGGCAAGTAGATAAAATTAAAACTTAAAATCGTTTAAGAAAATGCAGGGGACGCCGAATGCGCTCCACCTGCGTTGCAACGAGTGGAAATGACATAGGATCCACAATGCCCTAACGCGGCGTTTCATCGGTCAGCGTGCTGACATCATCAGAGGGACATGTGGTGTCCAACATCACTTCCCAATAAATACAATCTCCGCTCACATCTCGCCAATAGCGATCCATCACAGTATCCCCAGCCAATCCGCGGCCATAGACTTAATTACCTGACTACACTCGGTGTCAGCAGAGATGGTACCGCTAAGGGGGAAATCAAAGATATCTCCGGAAGTGATTTAAACGACATTAATTCCAGGAGAAATGTGTATTGGATCTCAAAGCAACAATAGAGGATACCTCTTTGTCATTTACTTAGACAAGATATATTTATCTTGTTTATCAACATAAAAATTATAAAAATATATAAAAATATAAAAAGAAATATATGAAAAAATTCTTCATATAAATTGTTGTTAGACGCTTGTGCTTAAAGATTTGCACTTTGAATTATTTGAGATGGAAAATTCTGTCACAATAAATGGACTGAGTGTAAAACTTGGAAATATTTAAATAAAATATGGAAAAACCATTCCATACACTCCAACATAAAATATTCCAAAAAAAAGGGAAAATCATTTTGTATTTTAAAATGTATTAAAATTTGTGGGATGTGTGTGCTAAAAAAAAAAAATTAAAAACATTTATATAACTCAAATTGACTGTCTGAATAGGATATATATATACGGGATCCTGGATAGAACTTTAACATAGATGGCATTGAAAAACATATAAACACAATAAGCGTTATGTTCAGAAATGATGGACCTATAATCTAAAAATTAGAAATATAACAATTCAAATCTATATCAGAGTTCATACCCGCTGGATATAATGTATCCAAGCGGTGTATCCACTCTGTTTCGTTACGTGATATGTTTTGGGTCAAATTCCCTCCTCTCCAATGGGGGACAACCTTGTCAATCCCAAAGAACACTGCCTGGGAGGGGTCACCATTATGGTGCAATCTAAAATGGTTAGAGAGTGTGTGCATAGGGAACTGTTTTTTAATATTGTTGAGATGTTCCGCTATTCTCGTACTGAGATTTCTAGTGGTACGGCCTACGTACTGAAGTCCACATGGGCAAATAATGACATAGGTGACATAAGAGGATTTGCACGATATAAATTTATCAATATGGACAGTTTGACCTGTACTAAATGATTGAAAGAACTCTTTCTTTCTTTTAGGGAACTGAGTGGTAGTGCATGCTTTACATCTTTTGCAATAAAAGAACCCTTTGAGATCTAGAAATGAGGGTTGTTTTTTGGGAGGAATGCATACATATGGAGCCAACTTGTTTCTCAACGTGGGAGCCCTTTTATATAAAAACCTCGGTTTTTTTGGGATAAGTTGGGCTAAGGTTTGTACTTGTTCCTCTGCGTAAATGGTGGTAGATTTTGAGCAGTGTTTTGGGTCGTTGTCTTGTTGAAATATCCATCCCCAGCGTGACTTCAACTTTGTGACTGATTCCTCAACATTATTCTCAAGAATCTGCTGATATTGAGTGGAATCCATGCAACCCTCAACTTTAACCAGATTCCCAGTACTGGCACTGGCCACACAGCCCCACAGCATGATGGAACCTCCACCAAGGTTTACTTTGGGTAGCAAGTATTTTTCTTGGAACACTGTTCTTTTGCCACCACTCATAACGCCCCTTGTTATGACCAAATAACTCAATCTTTGTTTCATCAGTCCAGAGCACCTTATTCCAAAATTAAGCTGGCTTGTCCAAATGTGCATTTGCATACCTCAAGCGACTCCGTTTGTGGTGTGTGTGAAGAAAAGGCTTCTTTCGCATCACTCTCCCATAAAGCTTCTCCCTGTGCAAAGTGCGCTGAATTGTTGATCGATGCAGTGACACCATCTGCAGCAAGTTGATGTTGTAGGTCTTTGGAGGTGGTCTGTGGGCTGTTTTTGACCGTTCTCACCATCCTTAGCCTTTGCCTCGCCAATATTTTATGTGGCCTGCCACTTCTGGCCTTAACAAGAACTGTGCCTGTGGTCTTCCATTTCCTCACTATGCTCCTCACAGTGGACACTGACAGCTTATATCTCTGAGATAACTTTTTGTAGCCTTCCCCTAAACCATAATGTAGAACAATCTTTGTTTTCAGGTTGAGAGTTGTTTTGAGGCCCCCATGTTGCCACTCTTCAGAGGAGAGTCAAAGAGAACAACAACTTGCAATTGGCCACCTTAAATACCTTTTCTCATGATTGGATGCACCTGTCTATGAAGTTCAATGCTTAATGATCTCACCAAACCAATTGTGTGTTCCAATTAATCAGTGCTAAGTAGTTGCAGGTATTCAAATCAACACAATAACAAGGGTGCCCAAATTTATGCACCTGCCTAATTTTGTTTTGATGCATATTGCACATTTTCTGTTAATCCAATAAACCTCATTTCACTACTGAAATATTACTGTGTCCTTTAGTTATTTGATAGATCAAAATGAAATTGCTGATCCAAACACCCAAATATTTATAAATGACAATCATGGAAATTGTCAGGGGTTCCTAAACTTTTGCATACAACTGTGTATGTATGTATGTATATATATATATATATATATTAAAAAAAAATATATATATATATATATATGTGTGTGTGTGTGTGTATATATATATATATATATATATATATATATATATATACATACATACATACAGTTGTGCTCATAAGTTTACATACCCTGGCAGAATTTATGATTTCTTGGCCATTTTTCAGAGAATATGAATGATGACACAAAAGCTTTTCTTTCACTCATGATTAGTGTTTGGCTGAAGCCATTTATTATCAATCAAATGTGTTTACTCTTTTTAAATAGTAATGACAACAGAAACTACCCAAATGACCCCAATCAAAAGTTTACATACCCCAGTTCTTAATACCGTGTATTGCCCCCATCAAACATCAAAGACAGCTTGAAGTCTTTTGTGGTATTTGTGGATGAGGCTCTTTATCTTCTCAGATGGTAAAGCTGCCCATTCCTCTTGGCATAAAGCATCCAGTTCCTGGAAATTCTTGGGCGGTCTTGCATGAACTGCATGTTTGACATCTCCCCGGAGTGGCTCAATAATATTGAGGTCAGTACAATGAGATGGCCACCCCAGAACCTTCACTTTATTCTTCTGTAGCCAATGACAGGTGGACTTGGCCTTGTGTTTTGGATCATTGTCATGTTTGGAATGTCCAAGTACGTCCCATGCGCAGCTTCCTGGCTGATGAATGCAAATGTTCCTCCAGTACTTTTTGATAACATACTGCATTCATCTTGCCATCAATTTTGACCAAATTTCTTGTGCCTTTTGTAGTTCTCACATCCCCAAAACATCAGCGATCTACCTCAGTGTTTCACAGGCCTTGTTGACTACTCTGCAAATATAGCGTTTATAGTTGTGGCCAAAAAGCTCAATTTTGGTCTCATCACTCCAAATGATTTTGTGCCAGAAGGTTTGAGGCTTGTCTGTGCTGTTTGGCGTATTGTAAGTAGGATACTTTGTGGCATTTGAATGGTAATGGCTTTCTTATGGCGACTCGACCGTGCAGCCCATCTTTCTTCAAGTGCTTGCTTATTGTGCATCTTGAAACAGCCACACCACCTGTTTTTAGAGAGTCCTGTATTTCCCCTGAAGTTATTTGTGGGTTTTTCTTCTTTCTTTTGCCTCCCGACCAATTTTCCTGGCAGTTGTGGCTGAAATTTTAGTTGGTCTACCTGACCGTGGTTTGATTTCAACAGAACCCC
>BLSH010187220.1:933094-947119 GCA_018402905.1 Glandirana rugosa | reverse complement strand
TTTTTTTAACTTGCAATTTTTTGCCCACAATAGTTTGGAAAATTATAATCCCCCCCCCCCCCTGCAAAATGGTCATATTAACAAGTCATGTCTCACACATGACAAAGATACACTAACAATTACACACAAAATATATTCTGTTTCTCTTCCTGAGTATGGCAATACCACATGTGTGACACTTTTCCACAGCCTGGCCACATACAAAGGCCCAACATGCAGGGAGCAGCGCCAGGTGTTCTAGAAGCATAAATGAAACATTTTGTTTCCTGAGTACCTATCACATTTTTGAAGGCCCTGGAGCACCAGGACAAAGGAATTACCCACAAAATGACCCCATTTTGGAAAGAAAACACCCCAATGTATATTCTACCAGGCCCAATGAGTCTTTTGAACATGTCATTTTTTTCCACAAGTTTTTTGGAAAATGTGGAAAGAAAATGAAAACCAATTTTTTTTCACAAAGTTGTCATGTTTGTATTTCTAACATGTAGCATGTATATAGCAACACCAAAATACATTCTGCTACTCATCCTGAGTATGGCGATACCACATGGTCAGGTGTTCTAAAGGTATAAATTACACATTCCATTTCCTGAGTACCTATCGCATTTTTGAAAGCCCTGGAGCACCAGGACAATGGTATTGCCCACAAAACGACAACATTTTGTAAAGAAAGTTTCCATTTCAGAGCCACTGCTCTCTACAGGCTCAAACTCGCTATCCGAGTCTGACGGAGAGAGTTCCACCACTACTCTCATCAGACATACTCTAGAGTATATGGGAAGCCTCCTCGCTGCTGAATAATTTTTTTGCCATGTTGACAGATTATTGGGACAGATGTGACGGTTGTGTGACAGATGTTGATCACTGTGTGATCACAGGGACAGATGTTCCAGATGTGTGACAGATAGTGATCAGACAATGTGGCAGATCACGGACAGATGTGGCAGATCGCAGACAGATATGGTAGATGATCATGGACAAATAAGTGCTAGATGTGCGCCAGATGATCCCAGACAGATTTCCCAGATGATCACCAACAGATGTGGTAGATCACAAACAGATGTGGCAGATGTTCAGTGGGACAGATATTTTTCACTGTGTTTGGGGATACTAGCTGGGTTGATCAGTGTGTGAAAAGCAGTAAAAACAGCTCAAAACTCGCTGATCCCCGGCTGACAGCACAGATCCGCTCTCCTTCTTACTGACAGGCTCTGTGTGAGGAGAAGCAGAGCCGATTGCCGTTACAACGGCTGTGTTTACATTTACATGACGGCTATGATTGGACACAACCGTCGTGATCAGGAGGACCAATCACAGAGCCCTCCTGCCAAGTGGCGTTGCCCTGTCTCCTGGGTACACAGGCACAGCGGGATTGTGCCACTGTACGCGCACGTGGCTGCATGATCCTGCTCCATCTGTGGTTTACATCGCTGTATTTACATCACGATGGCAGTGATTGATACAGCCATCATGTGATCAGGAGGGCCAATCACAGAGCCCTCCTGCCAAGTGGCATTGCCCTGTCTCCGGGGTACACAGGCACAGCGGGATTGTGCCACTGTACGCGCACGTGGCTGCGTGATCCTGCTCCATCTGTGGTTTACATCGCTGTATTTACATCATATGATGGCTGTGATTGATACAGCCATCATGTGATCAGGAGGGCCAATCACAGAGCCTGCCTGCCAAGTGGTGTTGCCCTGTTCCCGGGGGATGCAGGCACACCGGGATCGCACGCACGTTCAGGAACGTGCACTCAGAAGGATGAAACGCCCATCTGGCTGTTTATATACAGTGGCCGTATGGGAAGAAGTTAAACACATATACGTGTATGCTAATGAGATCAGCTGGTCTGCTCCTTCCTGTGTCATAACCTAAAGTCTGTCCAGGAAGTAAGGCAGAACTGATCGAACAGTGTGTTGAAACAGCCATGAAGAGAGTGAAGTAAGGGTGTGTATATTTAAGGGAAGGCTGTTTTTGCAAAATAAGTACATTAATGCTAAATTGGTACATAGGGGAGTTTGAATTTTGAAATAAAAAAAGGTGAGCAAAGGTGAACGAAGTAAAAAAACACTTACCTTGGAATTCAGTGTTGTAGATACTCTGTCTTGTGGTCATGTGCTAAAGGGCAGAACTTACAGCAGATTTATAGTGACAGTAAGGCTCCTTTTCAAACTTGTGCGACTTACACTGAGTGCGCACGGGCCGAGTGTCAGGAGACAACGGCTGGTTAAAAAAAAAAACGTCCAGCATTTGGCGCGTGTGTATGTGGGTCTGTCCGACAGTAGCCGGCTTTTGTTGGACGTGCATGCTGGAAAAGCAGCAGCTGACCGACTCCTGATCAGCACTCTCAGCCAATGGCAGAGAGCTCTGATCATTTGTTTTAATAAAGATATTTTTGCAGGATGATAATCCCTCTCTACTTTATACACATGTTGAGCTCCAACTGATCTGTGTAAAAATAAACCGCATTAAAGGCTAAGTTCACTTTTTTCCCTCTAAATTCCAGCTTTCCTATGTACCAATATAGCATTAATTTACTTATTTTGCAAAAAAAAAAAAAAATTTCCATTAATTCAACACACGCTTACCTAACTCTCTTCATAGCTGTTTAAACACACTGCTCGATTACTTTTGCCTTACTTCCTGGTCAGACTTTAGTTCATGATGCAGGAAGGCGTTGACCAGCTGAGGGTAGATGATGCAGGGTGTGTGCTAATGAGATCAACTCCTTCCTGTGTCATGACCTATAGACTGTCCAGGAAGTAAGGCAGAAGTAATCGAGCAGTGTTTTTAAACGGCTATGAAGAGAGTGCGGTAATCCGGTGTAGAATTAATGGAAAGCTTATTTTCGCAAAATAAGTACATTAATTCTATACTGGTACATAGGGGAGCTGGAGTTTAGAGAAAAAAAAAAGGTGAACTTAGCCTGTGGTAAGCTTTCTTTTGATCCCTTTTGGCATAAGCCATAAGAGGTCAACTACATTTGGTGAGTTTGGACCCATTGGGGTTGGGGCACAGCGCACATAGAGTGAATTGAAGTGGAATAGCACTGCACTGTCACTTTAACAGCACTGGCATCGATCATTAGAGGCAGGGCCAGATTAACATAGGGGCTATTGGAGCTGCAGCTCCAGGCCCCTTCTTTAAGATAGGCCCAGCCCAATGATGTGAGTGAGTCACTAATACTGCCCAGCCCTGCTTTGTATACAGTGTACACATGATTGATATGTAAATTGTGGCAGCATATTTTTTTTGTTTTAACAAAACATTGTTTGCTTTTTCATTTTATTTATTTGCATAAAAAGGCCCACCAAAATCTTCAGCACCAGGCCCATGATGCTCTTAATCCGGCCCAGATTAGAAGATGTGATTGATCTATACACCAATCAATTGAAAATGAAATGAAATGAAAATTTTGCACTCGTTTATCACAAGGGACTTGTTTGATTGTTTAATGGATATTCTCTTCATGGAGTCACTTTAATTCAGGACCTGGCACTTTTTGGCACATTTTACTTGAATGATATTTGTATCAAACATTTTATTTTACCTTCATTACTTACTTAGGCTCTTTTGTTTTTGGATATATCCAGCACACGTAGATTTAAAAAAAGAATAGCACACTTTATACCATTTGTCTTACAAATCACTGCGTTTGCATCAAGAGAGTGCAGCTGCCCTGTGCTTGTTGCTAATTAAATTGTTTGTTACCCTAAAAAAAAAAAAAAAAAAAAAATTGGATCATGTTCCCTCAACTATTTGCTGACCAGCCACTTCAGTTTAACTGCGGCAGGTTGGCACGGCTGTGCGAATCACTGTCATTGTACGTCGGCCGCTTTAAGAGCTATAGGGGGGCCCGTGGCGCGACACCGGAGCCGATGAGCGTGGCCTGCGGCTGAGATGTCCTCCGGCCACCCGCGATCGCTCCTCAGAGAGACAGAACAGGGATCTGTCAATGTAAACAGACAGATCCCCGTTCTGTCAGGGAAGTAGAGAGATCTGCTGTTCCTAGTAATCAGGCACATCTTTACTCCCTGTCAGTCCACTCCCCCCACAGTTAAAAACATCTCCCTAGGGAACACTTGGCCCCTTGATCGCCCCCTAGTGTTAACCCCTTTCTTGCCAATGACATTTATACAGCAATCAGTGGCTATTTTATAGCTTTGATCATTGTATAAATGTCAACGGTCCCAAAAACGTGTCAAAAGTGTCCGATCTGTTCGCCGCAATGTAGCAGTCCTGCGAAAAATCACTGATCGTCGCCATTACTTGTAAAAATTAAATAAATAATAAAAATGCCATAAATATATCCCCTATTTTGTAGACGCTAAAACTTTTGTGCAAACCAATCAATATACGCTTATTGCGATTTGTTTACCAAAAATATGTAGAAGAATACATATTGGCCTAAACTGATGAAGAAATTAGTATTTTTTAATTTTGTGATGTAACTGTACTGTCTGCCTTCTTTTTGTAAAGCGCTGCTCAAACTGTTGACGCTATAATCCTGTATAATAATAATGTTTAAAAGAGGAGGCGCATGCGCGAGGCTCTACATGTCGGACGCACCGCTGTAGAGCTCCGTACCTGAGGGGACAAACGGCCGCTCATCCAGGGGACTGCCACCCGATTTCTGCCCGTACGGGATCCGCAAAGCTCCAGGCACAGACTGGACCACCTGAAATGGTCCTAGTGCACTCTAGACAAAATACCAAAGCCAAAACGATCCGCGAGGTCCTGGCTCGGGCCTCAGCCAAGATGGCGCCGGACACACCACGCCGCACAGGCACACAACGCTCCCCAAAGATGAAGCCTCTGCCACATCCAGATGAGGGTGAGTCAGACTACGAGTTCCCTGCCACCCCCAGGAGATCCCCTGGGACCCAGTCAGCGCACCCTGATATCCTGCGGCAATTTGAAATAATGCTGCAGAGGGCCCTTAAGCAGACCTCTGATCAAATCACTGATCACCTCACCAAAGAGATCAGAGAGTTAGGACACCGCACTGCTGAACTTGAGCAGAAGGTAGATGAGCTGGAGGTCACTATCCACAACCAGTCTGACAAGCTGGAGGCATTCAGAGAGGAAAATTTGTCCCTTCAAGCCCAATTGGAGGACTTTGAGAACAGGGCACGCAGGTCCAACCTGCGCATAAGGGGGATCCCAGAGTCAGTTGTAGACTTGCAATCTACAGTCACGGCCCTCTTCCAGGAACTGGCCCCATCCATCCCTATTGAAAGGCTAGAAATGGACAGGATCCACAGAACCCTAGCCCCCCGCAAGAAAGATGGCCCCCCCAAGAGATATTGTCACGAAATTGCACTACTACCACACTAAAGAACAAATAATGCAAACAGCTCGCCTGAAGGGGGCACTACGCTTTCAGGGTTATGAATACCAAATATTTGCAGACCTGTCCCCTACCACTATTGTCAAACGCAGGGCAATGAAACCCCAGCTCCAAATCCTACAGGATAACCACATTCCCTACACGTGGGGATTTCCATTTTCCCTTAAATTCACAGTCAAGGGCCACAAATATATCTGCAAATCTCAAGAAGATGTTCAGTCTCTTTTACATGAATTACACCTGACCGGACCCCCATCTACTCCGAAAGATCATCGCCACAGACACCGCTCTGCTTCCAGCTCGCCTCAAAAGGCTCACGCCACCACCTCTGATGCCGACGACCGCAATTTGCACAAACGCACCAGGCTCACCTCTCCCTCAACAACCCCCCCAGATGGCATGGACTAAGGTAATACCTATCTATTTACGCATCTTCCACACCAAAGGGACTTTTCACTTCAGCAGTACACCCCCGATGGATTGACACCCTCACTACTTCCAGCAGAACTCCCTCAGCCCCAGAGCTGGAGTCACCTCACCCCCACCGTCTACTTTTTCAGAAGCCTCCTCTTCATGCTCGGGACAATCCTTTTGCCCCCATCTCACCCCCCCACACTAACTATCCCAAATCCCCCTAACCGACATCCCCATCTCTGACTGAAGAACTCTCCTCCCCGGGAGAACTGGCTAACCGCTTTACCCACCAGCCATTCTTCCCCACTCCCGCAGCGTTACTGGAGTTCCTTGGAATGATCTAGAGCAGACTCTGGGGGGGTCTACCCACCCCACTTTTATTGGATAAAGGGTTGCATTCGCTCCGGTGCATCCATAGAGTGCCACCCTCAGACAAAGTACGTTCACCCTATGGATAACCCTCCAGGCACCCCAGTGTGACATTGCACAACCACCGGATATATGGACATGCAGTCAAAGGAATACAGTACAAGGTCTACACATTGAATAGCGGTTGACTACATGTCCTACTACTGTTGTTATTGTCCTCCATGGTTGTTTTTTTCTTATTTTTACTTCCCTTTGTTCTGATGCATTTACACCATGTTTTGTTACTTGTTAACCACCATGAGCCTACCCTTATGAGAGACCTACTACTCTAGAGACCACCTCCGACTTGAACCCACCTACCTCTCCGAGACCTATTTTACTGCCCTCCAGACTATAAATTTACCTTACCCTTCCTGACTCTAACCACTAATATAACTCAAACCCTCCTCAACTCATCACTCTCACCCCCCATAACCATCAGCCTAATAGGCAGCCCCTGCCTCAATCACTTCTCACCGTATCTACCTTAAGGCCTTCGTTTCCTCTCAGACTGTCACTGCTGCCTCCACCTTTGCCCGCAGGGATCCTGAGAGGCTCCCTCTGGGCAAACCCTCCTACCGAGCCGAGCACGCTCCTCCGTATGGGAGGACCTTTTCTCTCCACTTTTGGCTTACTTCACATGAACCCTCCAGGTTCTTTGTTTACTGCTTTCTTACCTCACCCCCTTACTTACTTTCTTTCTCTTCCCTTCTCCTCCCCCTCTGCTTCTTCCCCTCTATTTTCATGCCCGGGGAGCCCGGGTCGCCTCCCCTTCACATCTTTACCAAGCTGTCACTTGAAATTCCATTATGGCCCCCCTGAACATATTGACCCTGAACGTTCAGGGCCTGAATATCCCTCAAAAGCGCGTCAAAGCCTTCCGGACCTTCGCCTCCTCTAAAGCCCATGTGGTGTGCCTGCAGGAGACACACTTTTCTCAGAAATCTACCTCCAAGTTCTTCCACCAGGCATATCCCCAGATTTTTACAGCCTCGGCAACCTCCAAACAGAGAGAGGTCCTGATCGGATTCCACAGATCCGTACCCTTCACGTTTAGCAAAGAAATCAAAGACCCTGAGGGCGATATTTGATTCTCATAGGCACCCTACTGGAAGAAGACATCACTATGGTCTCCTATTATGCCCCAAACCAGAACCCTAATGCATTTATGACCCACCTGCTCTAGGTCATTGATCATCATAAACAGGGCACTTTACTGATCGGGGGAGACTCCAACCAGGTGATCTATCCCTTCCTGGACAAATCTCCTTTCTCCCAACCATCACACCAATCTAAACTTTCCTTCAACCACCTATTACAAAGACATTCTCTCATTGACTCCTGGCGTGAAACAAACCCCACTAAGCGACAGTTCACCTTTTATTCACATCCCCACAATGTTTCGTCACGCATAGACCATATCCTTCTTACAGTAGGGACGGCCCCTTCCATCCTAGATTCTGTGATCCTCCCCATCGCTAGGTCAGACCACTGCGCTAGCTTGACCTCTATAGAATCCCTAATCCCTAGACAATCCGACCAATCCTGGTGCCTCAACGACACCATCCTCTCTCACCCCTCCAACAAGGCAGATATTGAGATAGCCCTGACAAACTACCTCCATGAGAACTCCACCGGTGATATCTCACCCCTTACCCTCTGGGAAGCCCACAAACCCGTAATGCGGGGAGCCCTCATTAGCAAAGCCTCCCATATCAAAAGAACCCGTCGAGCCTTACACAAACAACTAGACAGTCACTTCCTTAAAACATATGAAGCATTCCAGACCAACCCCAGCGACTCCAATAAACAAGCCCTAGATAAAGCTAAGCTGGAACTAGACCTTTTTCTGACCGAATCGGCTGACAAGGTCTTACGCAGGCAGAAACACAAATTTTACACCAAGAGTAATAAACCCGACACATTCTTAGCTCTATCCTTACGCAATCTTGATCGCCCCCGCAAACCGATCCGCCTAAAAACTTCCAAGGACACTTATACCAGCAACCCCGTCAAAATTGTGGCTCACTTTCGTAGACACCTGACGGCCTCGTATGACTCTTACTCCTCCTTTGATGTGGCCCGAGCTGAAACCTTACTCTCAAACATCGTCCTCCCACCCCTTTCTAATGCCCAGAGAGAAACCCTAGACGAACCCTTCATGCTTCACGAGGTCCTTTCCGCTATTAAATCTCTGAAATGCAACAAGAGACCAGGCCCAGATGGCTTCACAGCCTAATATTACAAGCACTTCGCACACCTCTTAGCTCCTGTTTTAACCAATGCCCTTAACACTGTCCGAATAGGCTCCTCATTTCGCCCAGAGTCCCTCTCGGCCGTTGTCTCCATGCTGCCTAAGCCTTCTTCCGACAATTCCTCCTGGACCAACTATCGTCCAATATCCCTGCTCAATCAGGACATTAAAATTATGGCCAAAATCTTGTCCGCCTGGCTGAACAAGCTGATAGGCTCCCTTATCCACAGAGATCAAGTAGGGTTCATACCAACCAGGCAAGCTGGAGACAACATCCGGAGAGTGGTCCTCCTGACTCATATAGCCCGCGCTCGCAAGATCCCTACATGCCTTTTCTCTTTAGACATTAGAAAAGCCTTTGATACCCTGTCCTGGCCTTATCTAACATGGGCATTACAACGTTGGGGTTTCGGCCCACACTTCTTGACACTGGTCTCCTCCCTTTACTCCTCCCCGTCCGCCAGCGTGAGATACGCAGGCTACAAATCAGACCCATTCCCTAACCGCAGAGGCACCCGCCAGGGGTGTCCTCTGTCCCCCCTCCTCTTCGCCCTAGCCATTGAACCATTGGCCCAGCTAATCCGTTCCAATCCAGACATCCGAGGGATTGAAGTAGGAGGGCATCACCACAAACTTTGTCTTTTCGCTGACGATGTCCTTTTGTTTCTCACCGCCCCATTGCTCTCCTCCCCCAATCTTCTCCGCATTCTAACTGACTTTGCCTCAATATCGGGTCTAAAAGTAAACCCAGAGAAATCAAAGATACTAAACATATCCCTTGACCCGGAAACACAATACCATCTACAACAAAGCCTTCCCTATGCATGGACTCAAACCAGTCTTCCTTATCTTGGAATTCAACTTACTCCCAACCCATCAGAACTATATGCAGCTAATTATCCACCTATGTTGTCCCACCTCACCCGACTAATGTCAGAATTGTCAAAACTTCCCCTAGTATGGCTTGGACAGATCACGGCAGTTAAAATGTCCATCTTACCAAAGATACTATACCTCTTTAGGGTCCTCCCAGTGGAGGTGCCCTCCCACTTCCTGAGGATCCTACAGAGGAGGACCTTTCAGTACATCTGGGACAATTCCCGCCCCAGAGTGTCTAAACGCCTTCTGTTCTCCCCTAAGCCTAAAGGTGGCCTTGGAGTTCCAAATTTCGCCAAATACTTCCAGGCAGCACAACTAGCCCCTCTACCCAAATGGCACGCCACCCACGAAATACCCTTATGGGTGTCTCTGGAGGCGGTGGAATGTGACCCTCTATCCACAGCCAATCTTTTATGGCTTAGCCCGTCCGCAGCCCTATCACCTCCTTTAGCCTCAAATTATGGGACAGACTCAAGCTCAAAGCAGGCCTGCAATCCCCTCATAACCCAATGTTATCGTTGCTCAAGAACCCAGCATTTTACCCAGCCTGATCATCCCCGGTCTCGTTCAGCAGATGGACTGAAGCCGGCCTACTATGGGCTCACTACTTTACCACCCCTGACACAATTAAATCGTTCCCCACTCTCCAGGAACAGCACCAAATCCCTAGTTCTGAACTTTTCAGATACCTGCAACTCAAACACCTCTTCACCCCGCATGTGCGTACTAACTCCTCCTTGCCCGCCACCTCACCATTCGAACACCTCTGTCAGACTGATCCTCACACCAGGGGCACGATCTCCACACTATATGCTCACCTGCTCGACCCCATATCCCCACCACAGATCCCCTATGTTAAGGCTTGGGAAAAAGACCTTCAACACCCCATCGACCCCGAAGACTGGACTGAGATTTGGGACTCAACCAAATCTTCTTCCCAGAACATTGCGGCCCTAGAGACATCTTACAAAGTTCTCATGAGATGGTACCTAGTTCCCGCTCGGATAAACAAATTCTTGCCCTCATACTCAATTGTAAGATCATTCTGGACCCAGATCTTCGATATCCTCACTAACTTAATGGGCCGCCACATAGCCCCCGATCCCATGACGGCACTCCTAAACCTGAAACCCGTAGAACTTTCCAGATCCCAATTTAAACTTCTCCTGCAGGTTACCACAGCGGCAAAGCAAACCATCGCCCACACATGGAAATCCCCAAACGTACCAATAGCTGAGACCAAAGGCAGAGTCACGAAGGCTATGATCCACTCCAGAATCGAAGCCAGAGTCTCAGACAAACTACCGCGACACGAGCGCATCTGGGGCCCGTGGTTAACCCACTTTACCCACCCGGGCCTTGACGTCTCTCTCCACAAACCCTGAGCTCCCCACGAACTGGAACGTACAGTTTACATACATCCACATTTCGGATCTCAGATCCCACGCGACCTGGTCTCCCCAGACCCCCCCTCCCCACTCAGGCCTCCTCTCTCTTCTTTCCCCATCTCCCTCCCGCACCCGAGACTGTCCTCCTATCTCCCCCTCTTCTTACCTGTCCTTTGAGCCTATCTAGCCTCATTCTACTTTCCCCCCTCTCACTAGAGCGACAACCTCATACCGATCCCCTCTGGATGTCCCTAGCCCTTGGACAAACACCAACCGGACCTAGGACCGATTCACCACTTTAGGGTCGGGAAGCCCCGCCCCGCAGGAACCTGCCCTATCTACAGGTCCGACTTGACCTACTCCCTCCCCTCATCCTCACAAAACGACTCAGGGCAACCACATTACAGACTATCTCGAGGATCCTTCCCTGTGTTACCATCCTTCTACCTTACGCCGAGGACCTATACCTCTTCTTGTCCTCCTGCTACCTTGTTTTTAACCATTTTGTCAGGCTATGGGACGTTTATGTACAGTTAATGCATATCTTTGTACTGTTGATGCTCTCTCTCAATAAAAAGTTTGAACCAGAAAAATAATAATGTTTAAAAAATGTCAGTAGCTTTGTAGTGAGTTTTTCAAAGTTTTTGCAATAACGTTTTTTAGCATTTTTTTTTTCAATGGGATCAATAACGTCCAAGAACGCTGGTGAGCTGTGTTTTTGGGCTTTTTTTTTACGTTAGAGCGTTTTTACAGCTGAAAAACTCCTCTCAGAACCCAGTAGTCTTGGGTTTTGTTTACAGGCAAAAAACACCCGAGCCAAAAACAGTTGACAACAGCCTATGTGTGCATGAACACATAGGATAACATGATGGGGAGTTTATCGACTGTAGGAAAAAAACGTCTAAAGCCAAAAACAGCTGCTGTAAAAAAACGTCCTGTGTGCATCAGGCTTAATGGTGGCCCTGCACACAAGTACTCTCTGTCTCAGCCTTTCTCAACCTTTTCACCGCAGAGGAACCCTTGAAAAACCCTTTCCAGTCTCAGGGAACACTTTCTAAAAATGACTATATCTACACCTCATGACACATTCGTGTGATGGTCAGTGGGAAGAATGCCCCTTACACTTGTGGTCATTGGGAAGAATTCCCCCTTAAAATAACTAAAAAGATCAATGGTGCTAATGGGAACTTATGTAGGACAGAAAATGCTCATTGCTCAAGGAACCCCTAGCAACCTCTGTAGGAACCCTTGGGTTGCGTGGAACCCTGGTTGAGAAACCCTGCTCTATCACATTGACAGAGCTCTGAAAGGGTGGGGGCAGGAGTCGCTGCTCTGACACATACCGCTATGTATGTAAATGAAACTTGAACCCAGGTAGTTTTCAGAAAAGCCCTTAAGAAGAGTCAGGCAAACATGGAAAGAACCTGGAGCTACCAAAAATGAAAACCACTAAATTTTACATATTTCATATTTAAAAAGCATTTTTAAAAACCTATCTTTAAGTTCTGATTATAATAAATTATTATTATTATACAGGATTTATATATCGTCAACGGTTTGCGCAGTGCCTAACAATATGAGGGCAGACAGTACAGTTACAATACGATTCAATACAGGAGGAATCAGAGGGCCCTGCTCATTAGAGCTTACAGTCTACAAGGGAGGTTACGCAATGCCACTACCTGTTCCCTTGAAGACGATTGATAGATTAGTATATTGTTTTACTTCATACCGCAAGTGATTTATATTTTCCCTCCTGCCTCCATACACCTCAAGTATTCATAACTCATTACATTGTAATGCTGCTTCTATTCCAACCAGGATCACAATGGTCGTCCAATACATGAAATAACACAAACGCTTCAAAAAATATACATTTAATGTTCAATATAGTTAATGATAGTTTTTTTAATCTCTACATGCAGATTGGGGTCTTCTTATTCAGTATTTGAACCACATAAATTATTTTAAAGAATCCAATGTTAGAAATACATTTCGCCATCAATGAAAGCTTCAATCACAGATATCACCTACATTATACATGTTAGAGAAGGTACTATTATCATTCTCAAACATCATGGGGCTCAGCATTTTAATGAGCCGGTCTTTAATGATAATAAAAGATATCTATTTGAATGATCTAAAATAGGCTTAAGAAATATGAACATATATACATGTTTATTCATATTAAATTGTGTTAAAATTTAGTAACAGCAGCACAGTTGGAGAATCCTGTGTCTTTCCAGTGTGTTGTTACATGGTGTGCCATCCAGTTTTGTCCAACGCATCAGTCTTTTTTGTCAATGTAGGATCCAGGAACCAATCCACTGCGACCATTCCTCTCAACTGTCCACCAGCCATCCTCTCCCTGATCCAGCACATGTACCACATCTCCAGCACTAATATCCAGCTCATCTGTATTCTGAAAATAACAAAAGAATGGATAATTCCACCCAAAATTGATGTTTCATCTTTTAGTAGATGCTGGAAGGTCAAACAAGCTTGGCACTAAAGAAAACAAGTTAAACTGTAACAAACAATTAGATACCTGCTCATAGTTTTTGCTATCTTCTTTAATACCCTATCACCTTCTGAAGCTGGGGCTGGGGCACTTCTAACCAATAGAAAGGTTTGCACAACTGACTTTAAAAATTAAAAAGTCTATATTGCATACTGTGGTTGCCAAGTTTGAGGGCTTGAACTAGATGCTGCCCAAGTCTATGACCCCCTCTGACCATTAAATTATAGGTCAACGCAAAATAAAAAATATAGATTTAGTGCATATCCCAAAAATGAACATTTTCCCATGTTTTACCCCTTCCAATATGCTGCATGTTCATGTTAATGTGCCAGAAATCCAGCGTGCTCTTAACTTGAACTGACAACACAGTGCGTTTGAGGTGCTGAAATACCAACATGCACTGTCATCCCTGTTTACCGGAAAACAGAACTCAACCTATCCCCACCCCTCTCTGTTCCTCTCCAGATGCATTCATTGATTTATTTCTCAGAAAGACAATGCTATGGCCTTGCCTCCCAAGTGTATGTCAACACATTGGGGTTGATTTAATAAAACTTAAGAGTGCAAAATCGGGTGCAGCTGTCCATGGTAGCCAATTGGCTTCTAACTTCATCTTCTTCATTTAAGCTTTGCCAAAAAAAAAAAAAAATGGAAGCCGATTGGCTGCTGTGCAGATCTGCATGAGATTTGGCACTCTCCTTGTTTGCAGGGAAAGGGCTTTTGGGAGTTGTGTAGTACACGCTCCTTTTGTGCGAACCAGCGTCTAGACGTGTCGTCGGTTAGCCGAAGGTAAAAAAAAAAAAAA
>BLSH010187220.1:921663-933071 GCA_018402905.1 Glandirana rugosa | reverse complement strand
ACTCCACGGTGACATCATCTTCCCAGTTTGACAGCTGGGGTTGGAGTTGCGGGCTTGATTGTTCACCCTCTCCCTACAGTCGGGAGTGCCACCTATCAGTGCCACCTGTCAGTGCCCATCAGTTCCGCCTATAAGTGCCACCTGTTAGTGACTATCAGTGCCCCCTGTCAGTGCCCATCAGTGCTGCCTGTCAGTGCCACCTGTCAATGCCACATCAGTGCCGCCTATCAATGCTCATCATTGGCACCTCATCAATGCCCATTCAGTGCCTCCTCATCAGTGTCGCCTATCAGTGCCCATCAGTGTCTCCTCATCAGTGTCGCCTATCAGTGCCCATCAGTGCTGCCTATCAGTGCCCATCAGTGCTGCCTCATCAGTGCAGCCTATCAGTGCCCATCAGTTCAGCCTCAGCAGCGCACATCAGGGAAGGATAACAAATACTTATTTGCAAAATCGTATAACAAACAAATACATTTTTTTTTTTTTTTTTAATTTCGGTCTTTTTTTTCATTTGGTATCAAGCGTGAACAATTCTTATTGCCTGATGGCATGCAGTTAAGGGCATTGGGCAACTGATTTAAGAAAAAGGCTCCTAAGTTTTTTAGCTGGCTCTTAGATTCTAAGCAAATTTGTCGAGCCCTGCTCTAGAAGGGAAGAGTGGGGTTGGGGGGGAAATTTGATCATGATTTTCAGCAGGAAAGGAAATGTGTAGACGCAAGAGAGCAGACAGGAGGGTCAGGAAAAACAAAAAGGAGAAGACCACAATGCTGGCTGAAGGTAAGCAGGTTTGAATAAAACCCTCAAAGAACCAAAAAATAGAACATATATAGGGACCCTGTCCCAAACAAGTAGTATCCATAGTATAAATTTAGTGCTCCTGGAATGTAGTCAGCTTGAGCTCTAATTGATAGTTAAGTTTTCCTCAGGTTTTCCCTGAGCTCAGTGTTATCGTTTGCTTCTACCTGCTGTTGGAGAGTGTCACTGGCAATTGTGTAAGAAGGTCCAATAACCAGAGTTATGAATTATATTTCTCCCTGGCAAACCACTAGGATTATTGGCAGTGGTGCATGCTGGGGGAGGGTTTAAAGATTTGGGAATGACCTTGAAAAGCTCTGTTGCCTCCCAGATTTTGCCTGTGGGGAGTTTGTTGCTGTGTGTACCTGTACTCCCAGGCCTGCTATCTGGGGAGGGCTACAGAGGGGCTTCCTGCTGGAGGAGGTGCAGGAAGGTAATTAAATGGATTGGAGCACCAAGGGTGAAACTTTATCTGCTGATGAGTGTTCAGAAGAACAGGGACCAAGCTGTTGACATTGCAATTTCTGGTGGGTCATCCAAGCTTTAGGTATGCTACATAGAACCTGCTTTACAGTCTGAATATTATAGAGTGCCAGTCCATGTTTTGTATTGACTGTGAGTAGTGATACAGAGTCTGCATTTTGTTATTTTCGGGTATCCTGTACCCTAATATCTCTCCCTGAGTTTACTGGCCCTATGATGAACACTGTACAATTTCTAAAAGTGCCAGGTACCCAATTTCTTTCACCCCACAAAGAGTCAAAGATTCCGCCCTGAGGTGAAATGCTGGCCCACCTAGCCATCTGGGGTCCCCTACCACCTTCAGGGGGTAAAGGGGTGCTACACATAGAACAGATGAAACACAGATGAAAGAGGGCAGAAACAAAGATTTGCAGGGCTGACAGGGAAACCATACAGATTTGGAATATTAAAGGGGCAAACACAATAAACTTATAAATTAAGTTTAACTACACCACTAGCGTAATGTGATACAGAGAACCTGGACAGGCCTGTAGTGTATAGGGCTCCTTACCTGGGCAGCGTAATCATACAGCACAGTATATTCTTGGCTTTCTGTGTCCAACTCATAAGAATCTCTTCTTGGAACTATGGGGATACTAGCATACTCTGAATCTCCAGTCCCTGAAAACAGCAAATAAATATTGTCAAAAGCTTTTCTGGTGTTCTACAAAGCAGTGGCGACTCGTCCATTAGGGGCGAACAGGCCTTGCCCCTCCATCCATGCGCTTGGCTCCTAATCTACATGCAGGGCGCCGGACACATGGATTCCAAAGGGTTTTTTTTTTTTGAAGCACGTGATTAAAGCCTGAGACCCATTTCCCGATTGGCCGAAAGGAGAAGCAGGGGAAGGCCGACAAACTTACCAGCCGCCACTGTCTCCATGGATGGCTCACCCACAGCGGCTCAGCCACATCCAGCACTCACCCCGGCTCGGACAGGAGGGTGTTTACTGGTGTTCCCTGCCCTCATATCCATCTCCTGCAGGGTGGCGTTGGTTTGCCGCCACCCCCCCCCCCAAATTATTGAGCACCAGCCGCCACTGCTACAAAGTTTATGTCAGTGGAGTATAAACTGACCTGTTGGTTGATCGTTGAGTTCTGCCAAGTTCTTAACACTTCCACTACAACCATGCAGAAGACTGGAAATCCTAGAACAGTGAAGGAAAGCAGAGACAATATAAATTCCACTTCATACATCTGCAGAAGAAAAAGGGAACTAAGGCTAGGATCACACTAGCCCACGCACTAAAAAGTCATCTGTGGTGATGCAGTGATCTTGCCGCCTCCTGAATGCCTGAGCTTTTTTTGGTAATTTCTAATGAGACTAATATGCCACAACCATGAGCCAAGCAATTGGGTTGCAGTTGTAAATTGGCCCTATTGACTTGACTGGCCAAGATTGACAGGCAGCGCTACCTATCAACTCCCAGGCCACCCATGTGAAAGAGGCCTTATACTACAAATAGAGATTACATATCTGACTTGTGTGTGGGGCCTTTAAACAGATGTAATGTAGACCCAAAAATCAGGCAATTTTATCATACATTCATATACATCACTGGGCACCCAGGAGCGTGCGAGAGCTAGGGTTTTGTTATTTTTTGTGGTAATTTTCCGTCTCAGATGCTGTGGCTGAGCTTGGGCTAGTCCACCTACCTATTGTTTCCTAACTATGATAAGCACGCAAAATTAAAGAGGCCTTGGCTCAGAATCAGGAGATTTGTATAAAAGAGCATTGTGGGTGTTCGAGCCACTGCAACTCTGCAATGTTTCTGAAAATGCATATAGATACCGCTAGGTGTACACGTTTCAGGTCTACAGTCACTTTAGTAGATTTAAAACAACACAGGTTCACTTTATACTGAATAAGGAGTAGCGAATTATGGTCACTGCACAGTTCTAATGATGACAACATGGGGCTGCTGATAAGGCAGTACAGCCAGACCTTTTGTACCGGGCTCGGCCCTATCAGCTCAATGGGAGGCCCGGGCACCTTTACAGTTCATTTCTGCAAGATAAAAAAATAGGGCTTTCTAATGCCCTGTTGGAACAGCGATCGCAGTTTGATCAGATGCTTTGGAGGCTACAAGAGAGATCTGGAGTCTAATAGACCCAAAATCTCTCCATAAAGGAGACCTATGGCCACACAGCTCATGCTATTACATGTTTGAAGCCAGGTCAGGGAAGGGGCCCCATTAGGTAGGCTGTACGGGGCCCCAGAGGCATAACTAGAACCTTCAGGGCCCTGGTGCAAGAAACCATGAAGGGCCCCCCGGCCGAGGCCCTTCACTCTGAGCCTGGGGCCCCTCCCACTGATCCCAGGGCCCTTTACTCCTGTTTCGTGTCCCTTTATTACAGTCCCACAGCAGATCCCTTTCACATGTTCTGCAGTGGGCCTCCTTCCTGCCGTCTTGGGGTCCCCCCATTGTGGTGAAATGCTAGGACCCAGTCGCAAGTGTGACCTTTGCGTAGGGTAGACTCAGGTGACAAATACTTAAATGTAAGTTACTACTTTTTAATCCAACAAAAAACTTTTATTGGTATAGCGAGGCATATAATAATAAACTGTGTCACATATACATTTAAGTTAGCATTTGATTCCTTATCGTACAGTTTGTACATTTACATAGCATAGTACATACATTTATATTTTAATAATTGCCTAGTAGCCAGTTGCTTTCTACAATGTTATGGGGTATGTGAGGTCTCTCGCGGCTATAGGTACTTGGTGCACACGGGGCTGGCGGTAGGGTCATCTTTACATGATAACTAGTTGCATGTCTCGTGTATCACCAGCTATCAGTCTTGATCCCTGGGCACGTCATCATCATGGATGACGATTCCAGCCATCTGTCCCATATTTTATGGTATTTATTGGGGCAGTTCCTATGTTGGTATAGGAGTTTTTTGTATGGGAGTGTTTGGTTGACTGACGCCACCCATTCCTGAAAAGTTGGAGTCACTGTCCTGAGCCATCTACGAGCGATCATTAGTCTAGCCATATATAGTGTTTCCTGCATAAAGTTATGTAAATATCTATTTTGTTCCTGCTCGGACAAGAGTCCGAGCAAGCATTGTTTTGGGCATAAAGACAGCGGGGATCCCATGACATCGTGCAGGAAGTCAACTATCTGTTTCCAGTAATCCTGGATTGTCGGGCAAGACCATAGAAGATGAAAGAAGGAGCTGTCATTAGCCATACATCTTGGGCACCTAGTCTCCTGCTCAGGTCTATATCTGACCAAGCAATCAGGGGTAAGGTAAGATCTGTGAACAATGTAGATTTGCGTGAGCCTGTCAGACATTTTTGGGGATACGCTTTTACAGGAGGATAGTATATCCGACCACTCCTCATCCTCCAGCTCCCCCATGTCCGCTTCCCACCGTGCCTTGAGTTTAAAGGCGAGCTTCAAGGCAGCGGGGGTAAGGAGAGTAGCAGAGCAGACGGAAGTCAGGCCCTTGGGGTCACCGCCGCTAAGGGCGCCCACTAGGTCGACCGGAGTTAAATCCGGAGAGCCGGCAGCAAATTGACATTGCAACGTGTGACGGAACTGGAGATAGCGAAAAAACATGGAGTTAGGTAAGTTGTGGGCAGTCTTTAATTCCTGAAAGGATTTTACACCGGTGATATCCATCACCTGGCATAGATACAGCACTCCTCGCTCCAGCCACAGGTCAGTATTTGGTATCGTGAGAAGCTCTGGAAGATTATTGTTCCCCCAAAGTGGCGAACGGGCATTCACAGGGGGAATCCCTAGTCGTCGAACAGTCAAGCCGCAAATTTTACAATGGTGGGTAAGTTACTACTTTTAAATAAATACCTACTCTGAGATTACTACACCATGAGGACCCCCCCTTTTTTGTATGAATTTTTATATGGAGGAAGAACTGCGGTTTTAAAGGGCCACAAACCCCACTAAAGAAAGGGTATCTGCATATACAGTGGAACAAATGAGGTGGTGGAGGACTCCAGAGAAGCCCACTGTGCATACCCCAGCATATAGGGGAAGGTCAAATTTGGCCTAGTAAGAGAGGTCAAACATAGAGGACACTAAGGAGGAAAGTTTCAGACTCTGTTTGCTCTTTATAATTAAACACAATTCTTTTTTTTTACACTACTAAGGGCACTAGGCACAACAACATACACTCTCAGTTTTTAATTTTCGCTATTTTACTTTTTAATTATTTTTTATCATTTTATTTAACGGCGATTCGCGCAGGCACAAGTAAAGGGCGTTTGGCATTGGTGGCCCGCTCTCGTGCTCGTTCTCTGAGTGAGGCCGCGTGTCGGGCGGACTCGATGTCTGCCGGCGACCCGCGATCGCCTACTACAGAGGAAGAATGGGGAACCGCCGATGTAAACACGGCGGTTCCCTGTTCTGTCAGACGGCATGACAGTGATCTACTGATCCCTGTAATCGGAACCCGTGAGATCCGTTATGCCCCTGCCAGCCCAGCCCCCATACAGTTAGAACACAGTGAGGGAACACTTTTAACACCTAGATCGCCCCCTACAGGTTAACACCTTCCCTGCCAATAGCATTTATACAGTAATCAGTGGCTATTTTTAGCTCTGATCGCTGCCAATAGTCCCAAAAAAGTGTCAAAAATGTACAATCTGTCCGCAGCAATGTCGCAGTCCCGATAAAAATCGCAGATCGCCGCCATTTCTAGTAAAGAAAAAATAGTAAAAAGGCCATAGATCAATTCTCATAGTTTGTAAACACGGCAACTTTTGAGCAAACCAATCGATATACGACTATTGCGTTCTTTTTTACCACAAATATATAGAAGAATATATATCGGCCTAAACTGGTGAATACATTTTTTTTTTAATATTTTTTTTGCTACATGTATTATAGCAAAAAGTAAAAAATATTGTTTTTTTTTTCAAAATTGTCACTTTTTTTGTTTATAGCGCAAAAAAATCAAAACCGCAGAGGTGATTAAATACCACCAAAACAAAGCTCTATTTGTGGGAAAAAAAGGACTTCAATTTTGTTTTTGCATGACCGCGCAATTGTCAGTTAAAGTGACGTAGTGCCGAATCGCAAAAAGTGCTCTGGTCAGCAAGGGGGTAAATCATTCTGGGGCTGAAGTGGTTAAAGCAGTATTAAACCCAAAAACAAACATTTATCATATTGCAGCTTACCAATTCTTACATGTAATGACTAGATTTGTTTTCTTTTTTAGACTTTTTTTTCTTCTATTTACATTGGGTGATCTAGCCAGTAAGTCTTTTAAAAGAACAAGCTCTCTTGCAGATGTATCGCTTACAGTGAGGAGACAAACCATTTAACACTAACAGGGGTGCTTACAATGATCAGCTTTTATTTATTTATGTAAAGTCTTTACCCCAAAAGGAAAAAAAAATGTTTGCTGTAACTGCTTATAAAGTGTTAGCCGGTGTTTGCCTTCAATTTGTAAGAGTATCTAAATCTACTAGTACATCTAAGGCCCCATTCACACATGCTGTCCGATCAGGTCCGCCAGGCGGACCTGATTGGGCGATCCATTCACCTCTATGGAGCAACGGATGTCCGCTGACATCCAGTGCTATCCGATCCAGTCCGCTAAATCCAGATGGATGGAAATTCTATTTTTCATCCAACCGACGGATCGGATGAAAACGAACAGGCGGATCCTTTTTCATCCGATCTCCCATAGAGGACAGCGGGGCTCTGACAGGTCCATTTCTGCACAGTGAGCATAGACGGACCTGTCATCCGCCGGCTCAGCGGGGATCAACTGATCAATCCCTGCTGAGCTAGCAGAGTCCATAAAAATGGATCCGCCCCGTGTGAAAAGGGCCTTACATTCGCCTCACCCCCAAACCGACAATGCTGCTGTTCAAATGTGCCCCATGTGCTTCTTCATCCAGAGTGGGTGCACTCCAATACAGGGGGTGTGTTATTGGCCAGATCATTAGGTGAAAACAAAGGGAAAAAAGCCTAAAAAAGAAAATGAATGCAGCCATCACATCTAATGATTGGTAAGCTGCAATATATCACATTTTTAGGTTTTGGGTTTAATACCATTTTAATAAAGGGATTGCATGTAGGTAAAAAATGTACCACTGTAACACAGGCAGTGAGGAGGAAATATCACCAGCTGTCTGTCAAATGCCTCTGAAAGTGATCCACCGCAGATCACTTTTCAGAAGGACGGAAAACAAGCTTATACATTAGAAATGCGAAGCTGTTCCTGTCCCCATCACTTACTTTTTTATCATTTTACTGCTGCCACCTTGTGTGCTTACTCCGTTACTGCTCCTTGGAACCAATCCATTAGTATAGCTCTCATACAGGACAGGACCTGGGAGCAGAAAAGAAAAGATATATGCATAGTCTGCATCAGTCTTCTCTGTACAGAAATCCATTGCTGATTACCAATCATAGGACAGGCCTAACACGGTTCTATTTCTCCATACAAGGCCAGGAGATGGCAGCTGCATACCTGGTGGCATACGTCCTATGGTCTTCTCCTGAATGAAGTCATTAATTTCTGTTTCCACATCACACTGCTCCAGACTCTGCCTCACAACCTCCAGCATCTAGTATGGGGGACAGATACCAGTTAGAAGTATTAGAATGGTAACTATTCAATGTTTCTTAAATGCTGGCCAACTGAATCGCTTACCAAACTCCAAGGTCTATTGGACAATTCAATGATTCTCCACTTCAGTTTCTTGTTCTGCCCAGCACCCCTCATCCCTAATTACAGTCTCATTCCTCCAGCTGCGTTTTCTACAATATCAGCTTGAGGTGATTGTAGTCGTATTAGTGCAATTGCGACAGAGAAAATTGAGTACTGTCCGTGATACTTTTTTTATTTGCACTAACATACAATTTTTCAGGACAAGCTTTCGGGGTGCGTCCCCAGTACTGCTTGGATTTGGAAGAAGGGGGCGCACCCCAAAAGCTTGTCCTGAAAATTTGTATCTTACTACAATATCAGGTAACTGTAAAGTCCAACAGCGAGACCCACTTGTGTCGTCTGCCATATGTGGGCCAACCTGGGAACTCTCCACTGCAATTTCAGGAACGTTCCAAATACATATAAGAAACCAGTGGATAATGAACAGCATATTACAGGAAAAAACGGAGTTGGCAGCGCAAACACGGGAGTGAGGGTTGGGGGAGCCCGGACAGATTGAGGCTGCGGGCTCTTGGGGGGGGGAAGGGGGGGCCCTCGGTTTGTCCCCCGGTGGTTGGGCAGGTTGAGGGATGGTCAGGTGACCTGGGGGAACAGAAGGCAATGTTCAACAAGTCTATATGTACAAATCTATGTACACAAGTCCGTGCGTACAAACGTCCTGGTATAGTCTATTGATGGGATGGTGGAAATCACTGTGACACTGGTAGGCTGCACCAATAAGAAGTAACTGGACTCCTGTGGGTAACAAACACTACTGCACTTAGAGGCGCACCTTTCTTGTTCTTAATGAACAGCATATTCCCCGTATTGATGGACTGTGCCTTACCAGTACGTAAGTGTTGATGACATATACTATAGTATATAAGGCATCATAGGAAGATTATAAAATAATCAAATGATTGGAATTGTACAGACTTGCTTATAAATAAATTAGATTTACACCCTCTTTTAGCTTTATGTACTTTCAGTCTGACTGTTCAGTTTAAGTGTCAAGTTTAGGATTCCCCTAAAGTCGGACAAAAAAGGAACACAAGGGGGCGCCAGCTAAGTGCAGCATCAATGGGTATATTATTTATTTATTTCAGGTACTTATATAGTGCCGTCAATTTACGCAGCGCTTTACATTTACATTGTACATTCACATGAGTCCCTACCCTCAAGGAGCTTACAATCTAAGGTCCCTAACTCACATTTATACATATATTAATACACATACTAGGGTCAATTTAGACAGGATCCAATTAACCTACCAGCATTTCTTTGGAGTATGATTAAAAAGCCAAATGCAAACTCACAGAAATATAAAAATCAAAGAGCTTTTCTGCAGCTATGCCACATTGGATGGAAGCGGGGCTCTCCTCACTTCCTGGAACATTGGACCTGGTTTCCTCACTGACTACACTACTGTTTGCTGTCACAAGCGGCTCTTCTGGTGGACCGCTTCCATCCAATGTGGCATATCTGCAGATTAGGTCTTTGATTTTATTTTTCTGTAAGTTTGCATTTGGCTTTTTTAATCATAATGAACCCATTGATGCCACATTTAACTGGCGCCCCCCCTTATTTCACTTTTTTGTAATTTTAGAGATTTGTTCCTGTCTCAGGTGAAGCTACCTACTAGGGTGACCACATGTCCCGGATTGCCCGGGACAGTCCCGCTTTTGGCAGGCCTGTCCTGGGTCCAGGGCACCTTCATTCTGAGACAATTCAATGTCCTGGAACTATCCCCTGGGCAAAACTGATGCCCCCTAAAAAGGCTGCCGCTGTGCCGCATCCCACTGTCACTCACTGTCCTGGTGAACTCCGCCGAGACTCGCTTCAAGTTGTTCACCACCGCCCCTTTGCTCATTGCCCGAACTGGTTGCTAGCCATGGTTTGCCTGGTGTCTAGCAACCAGTGACATCATGACAAGGAGAGAGGCTGAGGCGCCAGCATTCAGAGCAGAGGAGGATCTGCTAGCTCCACCCACCTCCTCCCTGTATGTTCTCCGCCGGCATGCATTGCAGATGAAAGATCGTCCTGCATCAAGGATGGCCGGGACTCGGCAGATGAGTATGCTGGCAGAAGAGGAGGGGACAGATGAGAAGACACCCTCAGAGAAATGGGACACATCCTTAGATATCAGGGGTTCATGCTGTAACTTGCAGTCCTTCACTTTTGGCCAGCTACCGTGTGGGAGGAGTCACATTGGCAGCTAGGGGCAGGAGGGGTGTTCACCATCCTGGGGCTCCGGTGTGTCGGACTGGGGGCAGGCTGTGGGTAACAAGTGGCACACTGCATCTGGTGGCAGGCTACGGGTGGAAAGTAGCACACTGCATCTGGCGGCAGGCTATGGGTGGAAAGTGGCACACTGCATCTGGCAGCAGGCTACAAGAGGAAAGTGGCACACTGCATCTGACGGCAGGCTACGGGTGGCAGAAAAAAGGGATGTAGAGCTGAAATTAACTCTACAGAGCTCAGTTTGGAGAGCTCTGAGAGCTAATTGGAGGGATGGGACATACCCTCCTTCACACAGCACATAGGAACAGAGCTGAAGCTGTCAATCACAGGCTGTGTGCTGGAGATCCCTCCCCATCACCTTTTTTTCTTTTGGTGTCAGGAAAACTTGTCAGAAGTGACTGATAGCAGAGGAACAAAGCAGCAGACAGAAATGACACTTGGTGCTCTTAATTGCGACAAGTACACACTATAGAGGAATATGCTTTATTCATATTTCATGCATGATGTTTACAATCACTTTAAACACCTCCCACCTGCTCTATAGCCAAAAGACGGCTACAGTGCGGGCTCCTCCCATGATCATGCTGGAGGATATGTTCAAGCGCAGTGTGAACCGTGGACTAGGGATCAGATGGAGTGGTTATGCTGTGAGCATGTGATGGGAGGCATTTAGGTGGGGGCAATCACAGATGGCCAATGATGGAGCTGAATGACATTCATGAAAGTTCATTAAAAACATCAAAAATCATAAAAGTCATAAAATTGTCTATGCACAAAGATCCTGGGTGCTCTTGTGGGTGACTGTCCTGCCAAGGGCTGCAAATGTGGGAAGCAAACCAAACTTCTGTGTGAAAGGAAACAAGAAAAAAACAAATGCGCCTCTAAGAGTAACAGTAAAAACCAGGATTTTATTAAATAACAAGTGACTACTCACAGAAGTAGTAGGGTGCTGCGCTTTGCAGTGTCAGCCACTGCTGGCTTCTTTGCTGGAGTCCTGTGGTGGTCCTGCTGGGCTGGGGTGGTGGGGAGTGCGGGTTCAGCTGTACTGGTGGAGGAGGGTCCTTCGGTGAGTCCCGGGGAGACCTTCTCTAGGAGACAGTGGTCCACAGCAATCCGATCCAACCGGTGCCAGTGCGTGCAGGAGAGGTGACTACAGCAACGGCGACGCGTTTACGGGGCTCTACCCCTTCTTCAGGCCGTGAGTGCTGCATACTG
>BLSH010187220.1:910439-921653 GCA_018402905.1 Glandirana rugosa | reverse complement strand
TCCGTGGTGACTATCCACCGTGCCTAACTGTCGTGACCACCCATGGCCAGTGCTCTTAATTGCGACAAGTACACACTATAGAGGAATATGCTTTATTCATATTTCATGCATGATGTTTACAATCACTTTAAACACCTCCCACCTGCTCTATAGCCAAAAGGCGGCTACAGTGCGGGCTCCTCCCATGATCGTGCAGCCCCAACAGTGCCCACAAGTGCTGCCAACCGGTACCCACCAGTGCTGTCAATCCGTGCCACCTATCAGTGGTGCCTATCAGTGCCCATCAGTGCCTCCTCATCAGTGCAGCCTCAGCAGCACACTTCAGTGAAGAAAAAAAAATGACTAATCTAGAAAATGTTATAATGGACACTAAGAAAAACTTTTTTGTTTTCAAAATTTTCGGTCTTTTTTGTTTGTATAGTCAAAAAGAAAAAAAAAAAAAGGTAGTGATTAAATACCACCAAAATAAAGTTCTATCTTTCTAAAAAAAAAAATGATAAAAAATTTGTTTGTGTACAGTGATGCATGAGTTATTGTCTTTCACAGTGTGACAGCGCTGAAAGCTGAAAATTGGCCTGGGCAGGAAAGGTGTGAAAGTGCCCGGTAGGCAAGTGGTTAAGTTGGTCATACATGAATAGATTTCTTTTGTTCAGCCTGTTAACTGAATGAAAGAAATCTAACAGATTCCACCATCTACATTAAACAGTGTGGATGGACGAATCACCTCTGACAGCTGGTGCCACTGGTTGCCAGAATACCTGAACAGTGACTGCATCTGATTGGATGCAGGTGCTTTTTGGCCAACAATTTTCCATCCGGCTCCTATTCTTTAAACAAAGGATGTCAGGTGGAATGGTGCTGCCTGGGCTACCTACTGATCTTATTTTGTCTGGTTCACCAGGGACAGGCTGACGTTCGTTCAGTATTTGGCCAGCTGTAGACAAAATTGAATTTAGAGGCAGGCAGGTAAGTATCAATTGTAAAGGAATCCATCTCAGCAATTTATATCTTCATACAGGTTGCCTTTCACCGAGTCTCTGTTATTTGATACTGTTACGCACACGTAGGAGTGTAAGATACTGTGAAAGCGCCTGGCCCTGAGCCCCTGGGGAAGTCACATGGCCGTGACGACACGCATAGGACGGAGGTGAGTGATGTAGATGGAGACCAGAAGTGACATGGGAGCTGTCTGTAATTCTAAGGTGTTTTAAATGTGTTTTTTTTTTTTTTATGTAAGTGCAAGTCTGTATTAATAAATTGGTATATCACATAATAAACAATGATGAGTCCTTGTTTTGTGTGCAGAAGTGGGACACCCGATTCCTTAAAGAGCAAAGCACCACATTATTTGGATGGTTGAAAGAAGCACTATAGGAGGGAAAGTGGAGAGGAGTTGGAATAACGCCTGGGAGTGACCCCTATGCACCATGCACACTGGCTTAAAAATCGCTGCTTCTACAGGAGTTTTGTGTTCTGCCTGTAGAAGCAGCTCAGTGTTCTCCTATGTGTCCATGTACGGTAGGACGTTTAGAGGCAGGAAAAAAAACCCTTATGGTTTGCGTTTCTGATTGGAGCTTTCTGGCAGAAAAATGCAAAACTCTCCTAAACTCTTCTAAACTTTGTACAAAAAACGCTCTATATGAGCGTTTTTTTCTGCCACTGAACTGGAGTTTTTTTAAGCCTAGTGTGCATGGAGCCTAAAAAGAAAGCGATATATTTGACCTGAACATTTTCGGACAAAAACTGTACTGATTACATAAAAATTGTACAATCTGGTATCATACTAGAAAATTTTTCGTGTTTGCCCCTTTGGAAATTTTCGGACGAATGCTGTGTACTAAAGACCAGATTATTGTACGATTGCTTCGAAAGCGGTATTTTTTGTACAATATTCTGATCATGTGTACAGTGCTTAAAGAGAAAGTAAACTTCCCTCTAATGTTTGTACCTATAGGTAAGGTACTGTAAATATCTCCGAAACTTGCACCGTTTAAGACAGCCCTCAAATTTTGCACTCGCCTACTCAAATTTTGCGAGTGCAAAATGAGGGCTGGCAAGGAGCTGGGCTGCCTGGGGGTGAGGTGAGCGGGCGAGGACTCCCAATCCTCTCCAACAATACACTAATCCCCCCGTTGTGTAGCTGTGTATATAAAAAAAACATCTCCGGTTCTCCTCTGTGTTCAGCGGTGCCGTGTGACAGGTGACAGTCAGTGGACTGTTTTACCACTTTCGGCTTTGGCGGATTAACCCGCTACACAGTTGAAAGCCGGCCTGTGCTATATCAGTACACTGGCCGGCCGAGGTGCACTGCAGATTAATCCGCCAAAGCCAAAAGCCGATTTGACTCCGCCTACAGTTAGTTCCCCTTGGGATAGATGGATAAAAGGACACTATCCAGACAAAACTTGTAATTGGAAATCCTTGTACAGTCTGGTTATTGATCCTCCAACTTACGATTTTCAGATGTTTGTTTGATGACTAATGTTAATTATAACATGTTTATTGTACTAAAGATTTGTATATATTACTTTGGAATGCTCTTAGTAAAACCAATAAAAAATTTAAAGCAAAAAAAAAAAGAAAAACGCTAATATACTGATAGCAAAGTTTGCATCTCCCCCTTCTGGTTACAATTGGTAATGCAGCATGCTTTTTGGACATATACCTTCACCACTGGTAACAGAGAATCTTTAAAAAAACAATTCTGTTACATCATCGATCATTACAACATTGTCTATAGACTATGGCATATGGTAGATCTTACCTCATCATCCCTTACACACTGCATGGAAAATTGATTGGTGTGAACCCAGAAAGAATTACGCAGTATACTGATTCTATCTTTCTCTTGTTGTTCAAATGCCTAAAAAAACAAAAAAAACACAGCATTATATATACAAACCTAATCAAAGGGCACAATTTAAGGTTTATAAGAAAGGCTTACCTCACAAGTGCTTATGTGCTCTGTCTCCCATTCAATACGGGCTTTGTCCAGTAGAGTAATGTTATTCTTATACAGCTGATCTAGGACAAAATAATCACATTTTTTTTTTAGATTTACCATAACCAAAAACATGTGTTTTTTACATTTTTCTGCAATAATCAGTTTACAGTGAATGGACATTGTAGATCTATGTTCATGTAATGTTTTAATCAATACAAAAGGAGCCCGCGAACCTGGAAGAATCCACACAGCAAAGATGTCCGCCGCCTCTGCAGGGACCGGGCAGCACTGCGGGAACTTCGTTCTAAGGCTATTTCATAATGAGCTTGTATGCGGTGCATACTAGCTCATTGTGCCTTTGCCTTACAGGTTTTTTTTTTTTGTTGTTTTATGGGTAGACAACTGCTTTAAATGGAACATTTATTAAAGCATTATACAGAAAGCAATCCCTGCAAACTCATTGTGATGCAAGACAGCTTTTACCATAATGGCACTTGTGAACCAGTGCAAGGGGGCAGCTAAAAAGTTGGTCATACACAGAATGATTTTTGGCCAAATCCTGCTGAATATGCCGAATTTGGTTCCATGGGTGGCACTGTCAGCACCACTTTGCTCGACCAAAGTCAATTTTTTATTCAACTGTTGTCAAAGAATCCATACAGAACATTTTCCATTGAATAGCAACTGCCATGGGTGCTTTATATCAGAATACAATAGCCAGCACTGCAAATGCATCTACATTGTTTAGAAGTGAAATCCTAAAATAGAACAAAGCCCTAACTTGTAAAAATATTATGAGCAGGCAACTCTTTATTGTAGAAGAGACTCGTAATGTCTCTTCTGCAGTAACACACACTTACTTGCCTTCTCACAGTCTTCTATTGCATGCACAGCTCATTTTGCATTCCCGGCACACTTTGGCTGTGCTGGAAGGCCTGGTTCCCATGCACATGTTGGGGATGACATTATTCCTCCACCGCCCAATCAAGAAGCTGAAAACCCAGCACCTGGAAAGTAGCCCAGGGAGAAGATGATAGAGGCCAGCAGGGGGTGTAATTCTGCTGCATCACTGGAAGGTGGAGGTGAGCATCTTGTGTGGGGGGGTTAGTTCCACTTTTATGTTTATGGCCACCTTTAAGTCTCAAAATTCACAAACTGTAGACTCCATATATTTCAAGAAACATGAAACCATCTGTCCTTTCTCTTTGTTGGTCTGGACAGTTAAAGTAGAACTTTAGAAAGCAATACAAAATTTGTGAACAGGAAGGGTTTTTCGTAATTATAGAAGAGACATAGTATGTCTCTTTGGCAAAAATGTTTCTTACTTTCCTGTTCATAAACGTCTTTACAATCACACTGTGTGAGTTGCTCAGTGCACAATCCCTGCATTTGCCAGGTGCCTGGATAAATTTACTGCCGTACACACGCATGGGAGTGACATCAACCCAGCCAATCAAGACAGCCAAAGGTTCCAAACTTGGAAGAGGACTGTGCCATGTGTGTGTGTATGAGGCCGGGTGTAGGGAGGGGCAGCGCTGTGATGGTGGGTTAAAGGAGGAGAAGGGCAGGACTGTAAACAGTGGGTTAGGGGAGATGCGGGGCTGTAGAAAAATAGGAGGGGCAGGTCAAGGGAGGAACGGAGCTGATGGGGCAGAGCGGAGCCCCTGGCAGGAAGTGTCCCCTGTGTGGCTCTAAGTGACACCATGGAGTTGTAGACTCGAGCCTCCCACTCCGGGCTCCTCCTACAAGATCACTGGATGAGGGTGAGATCCGGGGAGACTCTCAGCCTCACCTCACAGCAGGAACTGGCAGCGCTGAACAGGCTCAGCAATGGCCTCGAGCCAGACACACCCTCTCAGGGGCACTCTAGTTCTCCCCCAGACGTGGGGTTGGGTCTGGGCAGGTAACCCGCTACCCTCTGGACAGCCCGGAGCCGGTGCGGCCGTCTATCAGTGCCCATCAATGCAGCCTCAATAGTGCCCATCAGTGCAGCCTTGCCAGTGCCTTTCAGTGCACATAAAGGCAGGATCATCAGCGCCCTTTTGTGCAGCCTACCAGTGCCCATCAGTGCAGCCTCATCACCACACATCAGTGAAGAAGAAAAATTACTTATTTGTAAAATTTTATACCAAATCAAGGAAAAGGTTTTTTTTTCAAAATTTTCTGTCTTTTGTAATGTATTTAGCAAAAAATAAAAACCTGATTAAATACCACCAGAAGAAAGCTCTATTTGTGTGGGAAAAAATTATAAAATTTTACATGGGTTCAGTGCTGCATGACCGCTCAATTGTCTTTTAAAGTGTGACAGCACTGAAAGTTGACAATTGGCCTGGGCAGGAAGGGGGTCAAAGTAACCAGTAGGCAAGTGGTTAAAAAAAAAAACTGGTGTCCCAGCCGCAACAAACTCCGGGAGAAGGAACTGAGGAGAGACAGGATAAACTGGAGAAATCTGCTAGAACACAGGTCAAACATAGTATCCCTATGCTGGACATGAGCATCACACAGGAGGAGGAAGAAACCTAGGAGCCAGAAGCAACAAAGTTATCCTATACTCAGGAATCTATCCATGCTTCTACAGACCAGCCTAACCTGACTATGGACAAGCAGACTGCAGAAGGGAGTCATCTTCATATAAGTAGAAAGATACATAACCTACAGAGTACTGTAAATATAATTATAATAGACTTATCATCACCATCAGAACCCACATTAAGGGATGTTTTTCAGGCTGTTCAAGTGAGTAATAGCTCTCTGGTGTCACTTACTAAGCAAATGACAGATTTAAAGATGGGCATTGCTAATGTAAGACAAGACATACAGAAAATTCAAGAATGGACAGCAGCAGTAGAGAATAGAACTAGCCTGTTGGAGGATGATTTCCCAGTGTTAAAAAAAATGTTCAATCAAATTGACTCTCAAATATTAAGACATAACTAAAGACTGGAAAATTTAGAAAATAGACAAAAACGAAACAACATTCGCATTTTAGGCCTACCTGAAAGAGAGGAAGGCCAACATTCGGCCTCCTTCTTTGAGAAATGGTTGTTGGAATTATTGGGCAAGGAAGGCTGCTTTAAGACATTTGCGGTTGAGAGAGCCCACCGCATTCCTACACGTTCAGTAATACCAGGGAATGCTCCCCAACCAATTATCCTAAAACTATTGGATTATAGAGACAGAGACCTTATTCTATCCACATTAATTTTTTCGAGGAAACATTGAACACAATGGCTACAAACTTTTTTTTCCCAGACTGTACAGTGGAGGTACAGAAACAGCGAGCACAATTTTCTGATGCCAAGCATAAACTATGTGCATTACAGATATCATACTCTGTTATTTCCAGCTAAATTACGTGTGCAGGATGAAGAAAGGGTGCAATTTTTTGAATCCCCAGGAGCAGAGAATCTATGGCTGGAAAAGAGGAAGAGTAAATGATTTGTTGGTTCTGTGGCAATGGAAGAATGCTGATTATAAGAGAGACAGGTATAGTTTAAAGTTAATAAGACATCTTTTATGTCAGTGACCGAAATAAACCCCGTAGTTCTCCCCTGGTTGGCAGATGTTTATCATCTCCTATGGAAACACATAAAGGGGATTTATCATCTATCCCCCTCTTTTTGTCTTTTTGTTACACATATTGGACCCTGGTTGGGCACCTGAAAGCTTGGTTGCATTACAGGGTTTGCTCCCTTCTTGTGCTCTGGTTAGGTGCATCTTCCTCTCTCCTCCTCTCATGCATGATGATGTCAGTTCTTCAATCCCATTACCACAATTGTTATATGTAAGTTTGGGCACAAGTGCTAATGCAACATATATATTGTGCATAAATATCTTTTTTCTAATATGGAATGCTCAATATGTTGTTCATGTATAATGAAAGTTTTATATATGATTATGTATGATTATGTATAAATGTACTTTTGTAAATGGATGCTAACCACAGCATATCTCCCGTACCAATAGGATCCCCTGAGGAAGCCTTTGGCGAAACACATAGCGATTCCTTTCATATCATCACAGTGAGTTTGGAGTTGGCCTTCTTCTTTCATACACAAGATCTCTATACGAGACTCCACAGATCCTTGGCGCATAGGCCAACCCTCATTTATGGTTATGTGGTTCACACGCATGGGGAGATATTTTTACATAGCATTTACATGATTGACTTGTTTTTATAGATGTCAATCAATATGCTTTTATATACTTTTTTTCTACAATAAAAAAAATGAACTTTTAGACATATATACTTGAGAATTCTCTTCTTTTCAACCTGGGGTTATAGTGGCACCTCCATAGTCCAGTATTTCCCCCCTTTTATTTTTTTCAATATACAATTTTTGATGTGGTGCCTTATACAGGAATTTACATCTCTAATATGTTTTGCATAAATTTCAAGATGCCTGCACTATACCATCAAGGGCACATTGGAAGAAGACTTAGGTCCTATATTGGAGGATCAATGGAATCTGGCACTAGCTGCCCTTCCCTTAATCCCCAAAACAGAGATTGACTCAATTATTTATTCTACATAGGACATATCATACCCCAGAGAAACTGTTTAAAGCGGAGTTCCACACTTTTAAAAGTCAGCAGCTACAAAAAGTGTAGTTCTTACTTTTAATAATCGGACACTCACCTGTCCCAGGCTCCAGTGATGCGACTGCCCGCAGCGTCGCTCTTGTCCCCCTCCTCCGTGTGGCACCAGCATCCAGGGCTGTCTTTAAGGTAGGGCAAAAGGGGTAGCTGCCCTGGGCCATGCCATTGTTGTGGGGCCCAAAGCAGCTGCCTCATACTTGCCAACTATCCTGGCTTAAATTCCCTTGTCCCTTGAAGTTTTAGTCCTGTGCTGTGTCCCGATATCTAAGTGTGAAGTGCTGCTACTAATGCTGCCCAGCTCTGCCCTATTGAGTACAGATGACTCACCTGCAGACCCTGTGTTTACAAGTAAATAAACGGCATTGATATGTAAATAGTAGTGGCCTGTGGCAATGATATGTAAACAAAGGCGGCATTCATATGTGTATCATGTCCCCCTGAGGTCACATCCACCATCACCTCTGCTGAATGCTGTCCAATTGAAAGGTAAAGGGACATGCTTGAAAGTCCTGCCTGCCTACAACTGTGGTAATTAAGCCTAAGATCAGCCTGTTCTGCAAAGGTAAGCATATTGTAAGAGGGGGGAGAGGGAGGGTAGTGTGGGGTGTGCAGAGGTAGGCAGAGAAGGAATTACAGTTCGGGGTGCACAAGTGAGCAAGGAGGGGATGTATAGAGAGGTAAGGAAGATGAGCAGAGGAGGCAGGTAAAGTTAAAGGGGGAGGGAGGGTTGGAGTGGAGAAGATGGGTGAGGTTTGGGGTGCAGAAGTTAGCATGGGGTTTTAGGAGGCAAAGGTGTACTGACAGGGTTAATAAAGATGTAGGTCACGTGTCATTTCAATGGGCTATATGCTCTAGAAATGCGGAAGAAAGTCCCTAACCCTTTTTCAAAATCACACGGTGCCACAGCACATGTCAGCAGATGTGTGAGGGTGTCATTAACCACTTCTCTTTAGGCGGACGTCATATGACGTCGTTACCTTTGAGAAGTGCAGGCACAATTCAGATATTGTTTTTTTCTCAGTCAGCGATTCTGAAAAAGATAAAAGAGATCACTTTTATCAGCGGTGGGAGAGGTGGGGCCCCCCCCCCCATCTCTGCCGTAAAAAGTAAAATAATAATAAAAAAATATATATATTTAAAGCGCCCTGTCCCCGCGAGCTACGTGCAGAAGCGAACGCATACCTAAGTCCAGCCCACATATGAAAACGGTGTTCAAACCACACATGTGAGGTATCGCCGCGATCATTAGAGTGAGAGCAACAATTCTAGCTCCTCTATAACTCAAAACTGCTAACCTGTAGAATTTTTTAAACGTCGCCAATGGAGATCTTTAAACTGCAAAGTTTGTCACCATTCCGCGAGCGGACGCAATTTTGAAGCATGACATGTTGGGTAACATTTTACTAGGCGTAACATTATCTTTCACAATATGGAAAAAAATTGGCCTAACTTTACTGTTTTCTTATTTTTTAACTAGAAAAACGGAATTTATTAAAAAAAAAGCAGGCTTGGAAGACCGCTGCGCAAATACGGTGTGACATAAAGTTTTGCAATGACCGCCATTTTATTCTCTAGGGTGTTAGAAAAAAATATATATAATATTTGTGGGTTCTAAGTAATTTTATAGCAAAAAAACCTGATTTTAACTCGTAAACACCGAACCCAAAAAACAGGCTCAGTATTGAAGTGGTTAACAATTGATGGTACTGCTGTGTATCTGCTAAAGGGCAGCACGCTTCTATGGTGTCAGGAAAGCGATTTTGCATTCCCGGCACACAAATGTGAACACAGGCTAAATGTTACATTGGTGGTCAGTGTAAATCTTCTCATTACATTGGGGCTTGGTGTAGAATCCTTTCATTCACACTAGTGGCCACTGCGAAGGTCCCCCTTACGTTGGTGGTCAGTGTAAATCCCTCCTTACATTGGTGGTTACTGTGAATACTTCTATTACATTGGCGGCCAGTGTTGAAACCCCTTTTTATATTGGTAGTCGGTAAAATAAAATCAGCATTGCCATTGATCACATCCTGCCCTCCCCAGCACTGCCACTGATGCCAGGAGTTCTAGGATACCTATGAGTTTTCTGTCTATTGATGGGTCCGCTCACCTCCCCAGTCCATGGTGTGCAGGCAGTGAGGAAATGATGTGCTGTAACCCCTAGCAACCAATCAGTGAGCAGTATTGATGTACAGTAATCCCTAGCAACCAATCAACAAGCAGAAGTCATGTGCTGTAACCTCTAGCAACCAGTCAGTAAGCGTTAATGATATGCTGTAACCTTTGGCAACCAATCGCAATCAGTCAGTCAGAGTCAGTAAACTGATTTTGAGTCTAGCTGCTATTTATTTTATGTCTCACAGCAGGTGGCGAGCAAAACTGCATGGGGAGTGCCCAAGAAAATTTTTGCCCAGGGTCCAATCAATATTAAAGACGGCCCTGCTGGCATCACAAGTGTGGGTGCCTGGCTTTGGCTTCAAAGCCGGGCTCGAGTTGCGCAGCACCCTGTGAATGGCCGGTGTATTTTCTGGGACCTGTGATGTGTCCTAGAAGATCGCCGGGTGGGAGGGAGGGAAGGTGAACTTCCTCCCGGCTACGTGGCGCCAGGAAAGGAAGTGGGACCGGGGACCCTGTAAAAACAGTGTCCCCGCCCCGCCCCCCAAATAAAAATGACCTGCCAATTGTGCCATGTCAGGGGCTCACCTTCCCTTAAAGTGTAAGTTCCACTTTTGGGTGGAACTCCGCTTTAAGTGGCGACGTAGGGAGTCTCCTCTTTGCCCTAAATGCAACGAAAGCCCAGCCAACTTAATACATATGTTGTGGAGATGTCCTAAACTACATCGCTACTGGCTCGATATTATTGAAACGGTGAAATCCATCTTCCATATAAATTTAATAGAAGACCCCCGTTTGACCAATGATTATATACCTATTGGCAGGATTTTTTATCAGGCATGTAAGCTTATAGCTCAAAAATGGATGTCTCCATACCCACCAACAATTGCCAAATGGAAAATACAAATGAGTACTATTTTAATTAGAGAAAAATATACATATTTACACTAAGATTGCTCAGAGAAGTTTTAAAGGGTTTGGGGAATGTGGTCGGCAATATCAGAGATTTGATTTCAACTAATAGAAACACTAATTGTAGAAAAAATAGAGTATAATAACTCTATATAGGGCTAAGGAATTAGTAGAGATTGAATGAAGGTGGGAAAGGGAGGGTGAGGGGTAATTCTGTAACATTGTTTTTTGGGGTTTTTTTTGGAGAGTTCATGGGATATGTGTGTATGTATATATGTTGTATATGTTGTATGTTGTTCATGTAAACTTTTATAATAATAAAAAGTATTTGATTAAAAAAAAAAAAGCTTTGTTTTTTTTTTAAATAACAAACATGTCATACTTACCTCTTCTGTGCAAGGGTTTTGCACAGAGTGGCCCCGATCCTCCTCTTCTGGGGTCTCTCCGTGGCGGGCGCTCCTGGCTCCTCCCCACATCAAGTGCCCCCACGGAGAAGTGCTTCCCTGGGGCCTGAAAACCCCCCCCCCCCAATACACCCCAGTGTGAAAGCCACCGCCCCTGCCCATTGAAAACCTTCTCCTCCTAGCCCCGGTGAGACACGTTTTGGGAACGTGTCTTCTCCATTCATACTGTACAAACAATAA
>BLSH010187220.1:860857-883856 GCA_018402905.1 Glandirana rugosa | reverse complement strand
TTTTTGAGCTGTAGATGGCGTCGGCGTTAGTGAGCTGAAAGTAGAACCCACGGCCATCGCGTTCTGAGGCTGTAACGTTTTGGCATTTTTTGACGCCGATGCCGCAAAACGACAACAAACGCCAACTAACGCCAACAAACGCCAACTAATATTGTACCGGCGTTTTTTGACGCCGACGTTTTTAGGTTGAAAAATAGCAGAGGGATGATTTTTTTTTTTAAAAACGCCTATTGACCCCGATGCTCACTTACGCTCACTAACGCCGATGCATAACGCCGAAAAACGCCGATTTTTTTTTCCTTGACGTCGGGCCCGACGTTTTGTTTATTTTTAAAGATACGCCCGTGTGTATGAGGCCTAATACCTAATTGGGGAGGGGAGAAGAGTATAATGTTTAAACATCTAATGTGAATAGCAATGTCCCTGGAGGGACAACAGTATTATCTAAAAGGGTTCAACTGTGAGTAGCATCTGTTACATATGAGGAATTGCCATTACAAATGGTAGTGAAATTCAATCAATATATTTACAAATTTTTCAGGCAGCGATCCTCTACCCAATATGGTTTGTCTGCCAGGGGGATATCTGATTGATTTATACTTTGGAAGTGAGTAGAACCCCAACATACACAATATTGTCAAAAGTATTGGGACACCTGCCTTTACGCGCACATGTAACGGCATTCCAGTCTTAGTCTGTAGGATTCAATATTGACTTGGCCCACCCTTTGCAACTATAACAGCTTCAACTCTTCTGGGAAGGCTGTCCACAAGATTTAGGAATGGTAATATTTGACCGTTCTTCCAGAAGCACATTTGTGAGGTCAGGCACTGATGTTGCACGAAAAGGTCTGACTCAAGTTTTCTGCTTTAGTTCATCCCATGTGTGTGTAAAGGCAGGCATCCCAATACATTTGACAATATAGTGTATTAGGGTGTTGTGCTTTCAAGAATTCCACAGTTTCCTTATCAATTACCCCTCAGTAGAAAGCCCAGTCAATGATACCAGATACTGTTTTTTTATTCTCATTCCCTCCTATCTCTGGTATTTTAGTGCACCACTCTGTTCCAAAGAATTTTCTGACACATTTTCCAATAATTCTGTCTCCCTTTATGACTGTACTTCCACCCTTAGGGCTTTCTGTGTCACCAGAGTAAAATTGTATTCTCTCAGGGCTGGTTCACACCACAAAAATGCACTCCAGATCCGTTCCGGGTGCGTTTCTGTATGCACACTTTTTACGCGTTCCAGTGCATTTTTGATGCATTTCCGGATGCATTCTAGATGCTTTTTTCTTATTTTTTCCTGCCTTTTTTTTTACTGTACTGGTGTCCAGAACGGTTTTTATGCATTTTTGATACATTCCAGTGCATTTTTGATGCATTTTACCACGTTCCAGTACAGTCCAGTGCAGTAAAAATGCAGGATTTTTTACTTTTTTCCTGGAACTGGAACGCCCTGGAACTGACTGCTCTAGTGATAACTACGCCATTGGAAACCATATAACCTACTTTCCATGCATTTTTGATGCAGAGCAAAAACGCACTGGACTGCATGTGGTGTGAACTGGTCCTAATACTTTGAAAATTCATATGTCTGTAACAGCTGCCCCAAACATTACATGTTAGCTATTGTAGATAATGAGGGGAAAAGTCTTCAGTTTTATATTATAACTGGAATCCTGTGTGAAAGGATACTGCTTTAGGCACTTTAAGGGGCTTTGCTACTTAAAGAGGGGGCTCTCTAATTCTGTGTGTTGCTTGAGCTTTTGAATGTGAGATTTGATGTTTTATTTTTAACCACTTCAGATCCGCGCTATTGCCGAAGTACGGCTCCAGCGCGGATCTGAAATGCCCGGACGACGTCTCAGGACGTCGTCCACTGTGCGCGCTCCTGGCGCGCCCCCTGGAGGCAGTGGCGGCGCGCGCGCGTGCGCGCCGCACGCTGCGCGAGCGTGCCCGTCGGTCGGGCGGACTCGATGTCCGCCCGAGACCCGGCGATCTCTTTTGGGAGCCTCAAACACGGCGGTTCCCCGTTCTGTGACAGGGGACATAACTGATCTACTGATCCCTGTCACTGGGATCAGTTAGATCTGTTATGTCCCGACCAGCCCCGCCCCCCCACAGTTAGAACACACCCAGGGAACATATTTAACCCCTTCACTGCCCCCTGCTGGTTAACCCCTTCACTGCCAATGACATTTATACAGTAATCAGTGGATATTTAAATTTCTGATCGCTGTATAAATGTCATTGGTCCCAAAAATGTGTAAAAAATGTCCGACATGACTGCTGCAATATCGCAGTTACGATAAAAATCGCAGATCGCCGCCATTACTAGTAAAAAAAAATAAAAAATAAAAACGCCATAAATCAATTCCCAGTTTGTAGACGCGATAACTTTTGCGCAAACCAATCAATATACGCCAATTGCGATTTTTTTTTTTACCAAAAATATGTAGAAGAATATAAATCGGCCAAAACCAATGAATAATTTTTTTTTTATGGATTTGTACTTTAGCAAAAAGTAAAAAATATTGTTCTTTTTTGCAAAATTGTCGCTCATTTTTTGTTTATAGCGGCGATCAGAAATGACACAGAGGGGATCAAATACCACCAAAAGAAAGCTCTATTTGTGGGGAAAAAAGGACGCAAATTTTATTTGGGTACAACGTCGCACGACCGCGCAATTGTCATTCAAAATGCAACAGCGCTGAAAGCCAAAAATTGGTCTGGGCAGGAGGGGGGTTTAAGTGCCCAGTAAGGAAGGGGTTAATAATATGGGACACAATGGGGTTTATTTATTAAAACTGGAGAGCAAAAAACCTGGTGCCGCTCTGCATAGAAACCAATCAGCTTCCATTTTTTTTTCTCAAAGCTTAACTGAAAAAGCTGAAGTTAGAAGCTGGTTGGCTACCATGCAAAGCTACACCAGATATTGCACTCTCCAGTTTTAGTAAATCAACCTCTATGTGTTTTGTTTGTTTTCTATAATAGAAAAACATTTTTAGATATTGGCTTTATATTGTTAGTAGGTACAGTTATTGCAATTTCAGTTTTATTAAATGGGAAATGCACTGCACTATCTATAATATAGTTACTGCAGAACTTGGCAAAAAAATCTAGTGTGAGGTGTGACGATAGTTTTAAAGGGTTATTTTTCAAACATCCTTGATTTAACTCTTAATTTAAAGTGTTACTAAACCACAACAATAAAATCAGTCTGTATATGCAGTAAAACATGCTTGTTATACTCACTGTGGAACCTGCTCTGTTTGGTGTGTATTGCTAGAGACTTTTTTCTCTTGGGAGGGTGAATGTGATCAGCACAAGGCAGATCAGCACTGTCCAGGCAGAGGGTCAAGGGTCCTGCAGCCTCATAGGACAGTCAGAGGATAATGAAAACTCCTCCTAGAAGCTTTAACTAGACACTGATAGAAGTCATAAGACTGCTATATACTGCTGATGAGAAAAGGTATTTATCAGTTTATATTTACTAAAATAATTGCATTACCATGTTCTGTGTACTGTGGGAGACCAGATATAGTAAATGCAGTGTCCTGGGTTTAGTAACACTTTAACTCTAATTTCATAATAAATCATATATCACTTGTAGAATCTTCTTCAGTACCATCTACCCCTACCCAGGGCTGGACTGGCCAAACTGTGGCTGCAGCGGCGCCCAGGGCCGATCCGTGTGTAGAGTCCTCCTTCCCTCCCTGCACTTGTATAATCACATCACAGCGGTCTCTTGCTGTGTCACTATAGAGCAGGGATCTGAAATATGCTGGTGGCCGGCCACTGTAGCAAAGCTCTGCCTCCCAAACTGTGATAGACAGAACACTGTCCAATGCTGGGAAATTGAAATAGTGTTCCATCTATCACGGTCTGGGAGGCGGAGCTTTGCTACAGTGCCCGGCTTCTGCATATTTCAGATCCCTGCTCTATGGCGGGAGGCCATTGTGTGTAATCCACGGACTGGCTGCATAAGGGCACAGGTAGGCTGCAGATGGACACAGCAAGGCTGCATATGGGCACAGGTAGGCTGCAGATGGACACAGCAAGGCTGCATATGGGCACTGGAGAGGCTGCATATGGGCACTGATGAGGCTGCAGATTGGCACAACAAGGCTGCATATGGGCACTGGTGAGGCTGCAGATGGGCACAGCAAGGCTGCATATGGGCACTGATGAGGCTGAAGATGGGCACAGCAAGGCTGCATATGGGCACTGATGAGGCTGCATATGGGCACTGATGAGGCTGCATATGGGCACGGATGAGGCTGCATATGGGCACTGATGAGGCTGCATATGGGCACAACAAGGCTGCATATGGGCACTGATGAGGCTGCAGATGGGCACAAGGCTGCATATGGGCACTGACGAGGCTGCAGATGGGCACCACAAGGCTGCATATGGGCACTGGCATGGCTGCAGATGGGCACAACAAGGCTGCATATGGGCACTGGTGAGGCTGCAGATGGACACAGCAAGGCTGCGTATGGGCACTGATGAGGCTGCAAGTGGGCACAACAAGACTGCATATGGGCACTGGCGAGGCTGCAGATGGGCACAGCAAGGCCACATATGGGCACTGGCGAGGTTGCAAATGGACACAGCACGGCTGCATATGGGCACTGACGAGGCTGCATATGGGCACAGCAAGGCTGCATATGGGCACTGGCGAGGCTGCAGATGGACACAGCAAGGCTGCAGATGGGCGCTGATGGGGCTGCAGATGGGCAAAGCAAGGCTAGCTGCAGATGGGCACAGCAAGGCTGCATGTGTGCACTTATGAGGCTGCAGATGGGCACAACAAGGCTGCATATGGGCACTGGTGAGGCTGCAGATGGTCACAGCAAGGCTGCTTATGGGCACTGATGAGGCTGCATATGGGCACTGATGAGGCTGCATATGGGCACAACAAGGCTGCCTATGGGCACTGATGAGGCTGCAGATGGGCACTGGTGAGGCTACAGATGGGCACAGAAAGGCTGAATATGGGCACTGATGAGGCTGTAGATGGGCACAACAAGGCTGCTAATGGGCACTGGTGAGGCTGCAGATGGGCACAGCAAGGCTGCATATGGGCACTGGTGAGGCTGCAGTGCAGATGGACACAGCAAGGCTGCAGATGGGCACAGCAAGGCTGCATATGGGCACTGATGAGGCTGCAGGTGGACACAACAAAGCTGCATAAGGGCACTGGCGAGGCTGCAGATGGGCACAGCAAGGCTGCATATGGGCACTGGCGAGGCTGCAGATGGGCACAACAAGGCTGCATATGGGCACAGAAAGGCTGCATATGGGCACTGATGAGGCTGCAGATGGGCACAGCAAGGCTGCATATGGGCACTGATGAGGCTGCAGATGGGCACAGCAAGGCTAGCTGCAGATGGGCACAGCAAGGCTGCATATGAGCACTTATGAGGCTGCAGATGGGCACAACAAGGCTGCAGATGGGCAAAGAAAGGCTGCAGATGGGCACTGATGAGGCTGCAGATGGGCACAGCAAGGCTGCATTGATGGGCACTGATGAGGCTGCAGATGGGCACAGTGAGGCTGTATTGATGGGCACTGATGAGGCTGCATTGATGGCACAGTGAGTCTGCAAATGGGCACAGTGAGCTTGCAAATGGGCACAGTGCGGCTGCATTGATGGGCACTGATAAGGCTGCATATGGGTATAGTGAGGCTGCATTGATGGGCACAGTGTGTCTGTATTGATGGGCACGGATGCTGCATTGATGGCACAGTGAGCCTGCAAATGGGAACAGTGAGCCTGCAACTGGGCACAGTGATGCTGCATTGATGGCACAGTGAGGCTGCATTGATAGGCACTGATGAGGCTGCAAATGGGTACAGTGAGGCTGCAGATGGGCACAGTGAGGCTGCCTTGATGGGCACAGTGAGGCTGTATTGATGGGCACAGTGAGGCTGCAGATGGGCACTGATGAGGCTGCATTGATCTCTTGTATCATGTCCACAGCCTCTGACCATCTCTTGTCTTTTATCATGTCTGCAGTGTCTGAGGTGGGAGTCTGAATAGGAGTCAAGATTGGGAGTGCCGCCGGGGTCCTGACGAAATACGCAACTCAGCATAAAATCGAACCACGTCACTTCTGGTTTCTTTAAACCCCACAGCAGACATTTTTTTGGTTAGTGTCAGAGCGGAGTAACAATCTCCGCTGATAATAGCGTGCACCGGATTGTATTCCCTTGCCGCTGTTGTGTCCAAACACCTATTCGTGAAAATGTCACATTACTTCTAAATCTGAAATTACTCATGGTTGAAAGAAACCTGAAGTGGCGTGGTTTGAGATATTGCCGAGTTGCCTATTTTGGCAGAACACCAGGATAGGGATCATGGGAGAAGTCACACATGTGTGGACTGTAGAGAGGAGACTATAGGATTAAACCAGAGCCGCCAAGCTGGAGCCATTTGACTGAACCCTGCACGGTGCACATGAGAGGAGGTCAGTGACAGCGCTGGCAGGCCAGTCTGAGGGGGGGGATCACTAATGTAAGGGGGAAGTGAATACAATCATGTAAGGGGCACTGATATGAAGGCTTCCCCCTTATATCAGTAACCCCCTCCCCCTTACCTTAGTCAGTGGCGTCTCTAGCTTTAATATTTAGGGGGGGGGCATGGGGGGACAGGGGCCAAACACCAACTGAAAAGTGATCCACTGTGGTTCACTCTTCCGAGGGCAACACTAGTGTACCCTAATCTACAGCAATGCCCCTCACAGGGCCAATCAGTGCAGCCTCACCAGTGCCCATCAGTGCAGCCTCACTAGTGCCCCTCAATGCAGCCTCACCAGTGCCCATCATTGCAGCCTGATCAGTGCCTATCGATGCAGCCTCATCAGTGCAGCCTGATCAGTGCCTATCAATGCAGCCTCATCAGTGCACCCTGATCAGTGCCCATCCACACAGCCTCACCAGTGCTCATCAATGCAGCCTCGCCAGTGCCCATCGATGCAGCCTCATCAGTGCAGCCTCACCAGTGCCCATCAGCACAGCCTCACCAGTGCCCCTCAATGCAGCCTCACCAGTGCCCATCAATGCAGCCTGATCAGTACCTATCAATGCAACCTGATCAGTACCTATCTATGCAGCCTCATCAGTGCCTATCAATGCAGCTTCATCAGTGCAGCCTGATCAGTGCCCATCAATGCAGCCTCGCCAGTGCTTATCAATGCAGCCTCACCAGTGCCCATCAATGCAGCCTCATCAGTGCAGCCTCACCAGTGCCCATCAGCACAGCTTCACCAGTGCCCATCAATGCAACCTGATCGGTGCAGGCTCATCATTGCCCATCAATACAGCCTCATCAGTGCCTATCAACGCAGCCTGATCGGTGCAGGCTCATCAGTGCCTATCAATGCAGCCTCATCAGAGCAGCCCGATCAGTGCCTCTCAACGCAGCCTCATGAGTGCCTATTAATGCAGCCTCATCAGTGCAGCCTGATCAATGCCCATCAATGCAGCCTCACCAGTGCTCATCAATGAAGCCTCACCAGTGCCCATCAATGCAGCCTCACCCGTGCCAATCAATGCAGCCTCATCAGTGCCCATCAATGCAGCCTCACCAGTGCCCATCAGCACAGCCTCACCAGTGCCCATCAATGCAGCCTCACCAGCGCCCATCAGTGCAGCCTCACCAGTGCCCATCAGCACAGCCTCACCAGTGCCCATCAATGCAGCCTCATTAGTGCCCATCAGTGCAGCCTCACCATTGCCCATCAGCGCAGTCTCATCAGTGCCCATCAGCACAGCCTCACCAGTGCTCATCAGCGCAGCCTCACCAGTGCCCATCAGCACAGATTCACCAGTGCCCATCAATGCAGCCTCACCAGTGCCCATCAATGCAGCCTCACCAGCGCCCATCAGTGCAGCCTCACCAGTGCCCATCAGCACAGCCTCACCAGTGCCCATCAATGCAGCCTCACCGTGCCCATCAGTGCAGCCTCACCATTGCCCATCAGCGCAGTCTCATCAGTGCCCATCAGCACAGCCTCACCAGTGCTCATCAGCTCAGCCTCACCAGTGCCCATCAGCACAGATTCACCAGTGCCCATCAATGCAGCCTCACCAGTGCCCATCAGTGCAGCCTAACCAGTGCCCATCAATGCAGCCTCACCAGTGCCCAACAATGCAGCCTCACCAGTGCCCATCAATGCAGCCTCACCAATGCCCATCAATGCAGCCTCATAAGTGCCCATCAATGCAGCCCGATCAGTGCCTATCAACGCAGCCTCATGAGTGCATCCTGGTCAATGCCCATTAATGCAGCCTTATCAATGCAGCCCGATCAGTGCCTATCAACGCAGCCTCATGAGTGCAGCCTGGTCAATGCCCATCAATGCAGCCTCACCAGTGCTCATCAATGCAGCCTCACCAGTGCCCATCAATGCAGCCCCACCCATGCCCATCAATGCAGCCTCATCAGTGCCCATCAGCACAGCCTCACCAGTGCCCATCAATGCAGCCTCACCAGTGCCCATCAGTGCAGCCTCACCAGTGCCCATCAGTGCAGTCTCATCAGTGCCCATCAGCACAGCCTCACCAGTGCTCATCAGCGCAGCCTCACCAGTGCCCATCAGAACAGATTCACCTGTGTCCATCAGCACAACTTCACCAGTGCCCATCAGCGCAGCCTCACCAGTGCCCATCAGCGCAGCCTCACCAGTGCCCAGGCATCAATGCAGCCTCTCCAGTATCCACCAGGGCAGCCTCACCAGTGCCCATCAATGCAGCCTCACCAGTGCCCATCAATGCAGCCTCATAAGTGCCCATCAATGCAGCCTCACCTGTGCCCATCAAGGGGGGGGCAGCAGGGGTGTCACTCCAAACGTGCTTGGAATTACCCAAGGGTTCAAATGCAGCATTGTTAGTCCCCCCCACCCCAGCACCTGATTTGCACAGCTTCTTTTACCTGGGTCCTGTGTGCAGTGCTTGTCCTGTAGGTGGTTCCTCTGGAGCTGGAAGCCCAGGACCAGCTGTGCACCACTGGTACATTTTGTCCTCTCCCTTCCTCCTGGGCACCACTGAGCTGGGCAACTAGGACTGGAGGCAACTGAGGGGGGGGGGCAAGGTAGAGTGGGCAGGGGCTTCCAAATCCTGTCCACCAGTAAGCTAATGTCCCGCTGTGCAGCTGTTTACAAAAAAACATTCCCGCTCTCCCTGTGTTCAGTGCGTGCCTGGGGACAGAGAGTGGACTATATCATTACCTTTGGGTTTAGGCGAATTAATCCGCAGCAGCGCTCCTGGCGGCTCCAGTGAACCAATTAAACTGTGTAGTCCGTTGCTGCGGATTAATCCGTCTAAAGCTGAAAGTTTTTTGTTTTTTCCTAAACAGTTGCACAGCGGGAGATGAGCTTACTGGTGGACAGGATTTGGGAGGTCCCCGTCCGCTCTACCTCCAGGTCCCCCTGCTGAGATGGCAGATCCGCCCTGTGCAGGAGGGCTGACACCACCCCAATGTGTGGCACCTGGGGTGGAGCACCCCCCCCTCCTCTCCCCGGTTGGTATGCCACTGCCCAGACTCTTGACCATTCCCAATCTATGGGTTATCCCCCCCCCCCCCCTGTGTGCACCTATTTTTCCTCCTTTACATATCTTACCTATTATTTTTTGTCATTCCATGATCCTATTTTATGTTTCCACTTTCTCACACTTCCCTCTCGTGTCATGCATTAAGTGTCTTATGTGTATTACCCTCCTCCAATACACCATTTTTTAAATCTTTAGCGTTTATAGAGGGGGAGGTAGAAGAAGCACAAGAAGCCAATCAGGTGTGCTGCAATGTAAGAAGCATGCTGATAGAAGGAGAGCAGATTAACAGAAACATGAACTCATCAGTGTGCTGCTTCTCCTATAACTGTCCAGTCAGCTGATGGGGGTGGGGTTGTGGACCTGTAAATGATTATGAGGCCTCATAAACACAGGCGTTTTTTTACAGCTCATCATGTGATTCAATGGCGCCTTAAAAACACTGATGTTTTTGAGCTGTAGAGGGCCTCGGCGTTAGTGAGCTGTAATTAGAACGTGGGACCAGCGCGTTCCAAAGCTGCAGCGTTATGGCGTTTTTGACGCTGAGCTGGCAAAACGCTCAATAACGTGGCTTAACGTTGTATACACAGCGTTAAGCCTCGTCAGGATGTGACATCATAAGGGGCGGGGCTCAGGATGACGTCAGCGGGTGGCCCCGTCCCATGCAAATATACGGCAACTGCGCAGCACGGACACGGCATTCGAGTAGGAGAGAGCGACGTGTCAACATCTCCAGAGGAGAAGAGGGAGAAGCCAGTCGAGGAGACAGTGGCAAAAGAGCAGAAGACAGAAGATCCCTCAGAAGACAGAGACTCCGCAGGAGACCCCTTAGAAGACAGAAGACCCCGCAAAAGAGCTGAAGAAAGAAGACGACGGAGAGGGAGAAGAGAGGGAAGAAGACGCCGGAGCTGATTTAATAAAATATTTTAAAAAGCTGTGTAGTGTGTTTTTTTGTACACGTTTTTTTCAGGTGAATGGGTAGGGGTACGTTTTACCCCATACTCATTCACATGGGGGGGGGGCCAGCATCTGGGGGCCCCCTTGTTAAAGGGGGCTTCCAGATTCCGATAAGCCCCCGCCCGCAGACCCTGACAACCAACGGCCAGGGTTGTCGGGAAGAGGCTCTTGTCCTCATCAACATGGGGACAAGGTGCTTTGGGATGGGGGGCGCAGAGCCCCCCCTGCCCCCAAGTACCCATACTCCCCATGTTGAGGGCATGTGGCCTGGTACGGTCCGGGGGGGGGCGCTCACTCGTCCCCACCCCCTTTCCTGGCCTGCCAGGCTGCGTGCTCAGGTCCCTCTTGGGGGGGAACCCCACGCAAATTTTTGCGGGGGTTCCCCTTCAAGATCCTCAGCACGCAAGTCGCGCCGCAAGTCGGATCATCATGATCCGACTTCTGGTGCGACTTCTATTCAAATCAATGGGCTTCCATATGGAACCATTGATTTTGAATAGAGGCAGAGAAACGCCGCAGAAAGCTAGCGTGGAAAAACCGTGCATTTACGTCAATGCATAACGCTGATAAAATCGCGTTTGATGTTACTGCTCGTTTTTCAATACGCCCGTGTGTATGAGGCCTGAAACTTCAGCAGCAGTCCATTCTCCTGCTTTGTGCTATGGGGCAAAGCTGTGTAAATCTCAGAACTGGATAGACTGAAATACAAGTCCTTTACCAGAAAAACATTTTTCATTTATGTATTTCATCGATGTATTCAGCTATTTGCCGCAAAGCTAGTTCAAACAAATGCAAAGGTCAGCTTAGCTAGAATGTGGATGTAGGTGATATTTTTCACACCAAATATTTCTAGTAGCTTTTTTCTTAAATAGAAAATGAAGCATACAGCCTCCATTACGTATACATTAATGGAAAACACTAAAAATAGCATGTACTCAGCCACCACATTTTCCGGTACACTAATATTATACAGGTAAGGGAGAGAGTATGTGAAATGTACTAAATGAGGCTAAACAATAAATGAAACAGGACTTAGCTATAGCGGTATTAAATTAAAACCAAAAATCGAATATATTGCAGTTTACCAATCCTTAGATGTAATGGCAGCATTCGTTTTTTTAGACTTTATTTCCTCTGTTTTCACCTGGTGATCTGGCCAGTAACACACCTTCTATATTAGAGTATCCCCATTCTGGATAAAGGAGCAAAAGAGACAACTTTGGATAGGAGCATTGTCAGTCTAGGGCAGCCTTTCCCAACCCTTTCAACACCGAGGAACCCTTGAAATAATTCTCCGATCTCGGGGAACCCCTGCTAAAAATTAAAAATCTACAGCTCATGATACATTAGTGTGATGGTCAATGAGAAGAATGCTCCCCACACTTGTGGTCATTGGGAAGAATTGCCCCCTTACAGATAGCTAAAAAGATCAATTATGTCATTGGGAACTTATCTGGGAGGTAGAAATTTACCATTGCTCAATGAACCCCTAGCAACCTCTGGAGGAACCCTATGGTTCTATGGAACTCTGGTTAAGAAACCCTGGTCTAGGAGTGTTAGATGTACTATCAGATTTAGATATATTAACACTTTCAAGCCAATCTCCATTTAACACAGCAGTCAGACAAGCAGTTGCAGCAACAGTATTTTTTTTGGGATAAATGTTTTACATGAATAAAAGCTGATAATTGTAAGCACCCCTGTCAGTGGTAAATGATTTGCCTCAACATTATACCTGCTACATTTGAGAGCTTGTTCTGTTGAAGAAAAAAGAGACTTACTGGCTAGATTACCAGATGAAAATAATGGAAAGAAAGCCTACAAAAGAAAACAAATGCAGCCATCACATCTACGAATTGGTAAGCTGCAATATAATAAATGTTTGCTTTTGGGTTTAATACCGCTCTAAAGTAAATTTAAAAATGTAAATTATGAATAAGCTATCAACATTCAGCACAAATACAACACGTGTACTGGCTGTTGTTTAGCTGAGTATATAGAATTACTGTCTGCATTGCAAAACAAGCCACTGTATTATACAGTCTTCAATAGGTTAAAATGATATGCCATTGACTGCCATTATTTGTTTTTTTTTAAACTTTAGTAATTTTTCTTACTTTATTTCAGTTTGTCCCCCGGCCTTTCTTGCAATTTGAACTAATTCCTTTCCATATTTTTCTTCGGCAATGGCCCTTTTGAGAGAAAAAAAAAAGAAAGAAAAAGATGAGAATCCAGCGGAGAAGGGTTAACGGTTTAAATCATTAAAATTAAGCAGAACATGAGTGAGCATTGAGACAGTAATACAACAGCTTTAGCGTCAGAATAAGCCATAAGGGCCATAAGGTCGTGACCAGTGGCTGCTCGTGGGTTTTTTGGGGGAGGCAGCAATCAACCAACCCCCACCTGCCACCCCATATGTCACACCCGCGGCTACCACTCATCCAGCACTCCCCCCCTCCCCGGCCCCTGTCTGCCCAGCCCTTACCCCATTAGTCAGGTGAAGGGCGACAAGAAGTGTCCCGGGAGCGGCTCTGTTTCCTCTCATAGAGATGCCGTGCGTCTCTTCTCTCCTTCTTCCAAGGCATCCAATAGGATCACCTGTACTGTCAGCCAATCAGGTTACGGGAATCAGACCCGCTTCCCGATTGGCCAGGAGAAGGATCAGTGTTGCTACAGTCCACCCTATTTTGAAGATTATTACAGCCTCTGGCTCTAATCAGGTGCTTTAAAATACATACCCCCGTCTATCTCTGAAATGGTAATTCATATGCCCGGCGTCCTGAAAGGGGCCCAGCGCATGGATAGGGAGGGCGGGGCGGTTTTAGGGGGGGCTGCGCCCGTGCACCCACAATGCACGGGCCGCCCCTGGTCCTGACAGGCAGTGAGAAGGCATTGGGGTTGATTTACTAAAGGCAAATAGACTTGCACTTTACAAGTGCAGTTGCTCCAAAGCTTAGTAAATGAGGTTGCTCTGGGAATGTCATACTCCTATCCTCATATTTATTAGTGTGTTCAAATGAATAATAACTACTGCAGTAGGGAACAGACGCACAAATATACAATCAGCATCTTTCCAAATCACTGTTCTTTTTTATTTGACACAATTGAAGGTCTTTATATACATGATTACGTAGGTATAACATTAATATTACAATTGTACTTGTATGGTAACAAGGGGCGTAACATAGACAGGCTAATTCTAATCAGGACTCGAAAGAATGCAAACATGTAATGAAAACATTATTAGTCCATGCGCACAGTAGAGCTGCACGATTAATCGTTAAAAATTACTTAGAACGCCCAAACATTATATATATTTTTTTAGCAGAGACCCTAGAGAGACAAGAGACAATTACGGTTGTTGCAATATTTTATGTCACACTGTATTTGCGCAGCGGTCTTTCAAACACAATTTTTTTTGGAAAAAATACCCTTTGATCGTTAAAAAAAAACGAAACAGTAAAGTTAGCCCAATTTTTTTGTATAATGTGAAATATGATGTTATGGCGCGAAAATCGTGAGAGAATCGCGATCTTTATTGTAAGCAAAAAAATTGTGATTCTCATTTTAGCCAGAATCATGCAACTCTGGTGCTCAGTGAGTGCAGTGTGCAATACATAGGCAAACATACAAAATAGAATACATTTTTATACAGAATTTACACATTTTCTTTACAGGGTAAAGCTTCACTTTGCAAAGAATACCCAATCATGTGAAAGGTAAATAATAAAAAAAAAAAACTGCATTTTTGCTTCCACATGATTGGATGATGGAAGTCAGCAGAATTTCTGCTCATTTACTATTCTCTGGAGCAACTGCTCTTGTGGAGTGCACAGTCTATTTTCCTTTAGTAAATCAATCCTGTCACCTTCTCATGGCTGTTTTAACCCCTAAAAGCTGGTACCACCAGGCCCAAACTGCCACGAATAAATGGGTTGCGTTTGGCTGGGAAACCCATCCAACCTGATTGGGTGACAAGTGAAAACAAGGCCTTATGTGACCAGATTTCAAGGCTCAAAAGGGCTTTACTGTATCTGTAAACTTTTTATTTATTTATTTATTTTTTATTCACTATCAAGAATCTCAAAGCTCTTTTTCATTAGTTTATCATACTTTCCAAAAGTCTCATTAAAATGTATGTTCACCTAATAATTTTTTTAGTTTTGAGGTTTTTTTTTAGTTACTAGAGTAGGGGAATGATAGAACCCCTGCCAGTTTTTCATTTATTTCTGTATCCCAGTTGCAGATTTTCCCCTTATATCCTATCAAATAAAATAAAGTGAGGGAAAATGTCTCTAAATGGAGTCTAGAAAGTAGTACTGTCTGAAAAGGGTTCTGATCCTTCCCAACTCTAATCACAACTAAAAACAAAGTGAGGGAAAATATTCAGGCGCTGTACAGGTGCTATTTTTAGCACCGCAGCGCCTGGAAAACGACCCAATGTGAAAGGGGTCTTACACAATGGGAATTAGGCCCACCCCCCCACTTCCTCTGATTGACAGCAGCAAGAGCCAATGGCTCCTGCTGTTTCTCGAATGCAGTGTAAAGAGGAAGTAAGGGGAGAAACCATGCAGCCGTGCACAGCGCTGATCTCTTCTCCCCTCTCTTCCCCTTCACACGGGGGGGCACAGGGACACTGAAAACATTTTTTACCTTAATTCAAACAATGCATTAAGGTAAAAAAACTATTTTAGGTTTAGTAACACTAACTTCTTGACCTCCAGGAGGGAGGTTTTACCTCCTTCATGACTAGGGCAGTTTTTGGTATTCAGCACTGTGCTACTTTAACTAGCAATTGCTTGGTCATGCAACACTGCAGCCAAATTACATTTATATAATTTTTTTTCACACACATTGAGCTTTCTTTTGGTAGTATTTGATCACTACTGGGTTTTTTTTATTTTTTGCTATATAAATGAAAAAATACCAACATTTTGGAAAAAAAAATCCCACATTTTTCCTATCTTATTTCTTGAGGCCCTAAAACAGTGGTTCTCAACTCCTGTCCTTGGGACCCACTATCAGGCCAGGTTTGCAGGATGACTGAAATACATCACAGGTGATATCATTTGCTGCACGGTGGTTGCAGTATTCTAGTCTGCATCTCCCCAAGGTAATACTTCAAATCTGGCCTGTTGCTGGGTTCTGAGGACAGGAGTTGAGAACCACTGCCCTAAAATGTCAGGTCAGTACAAACACCCCCCAAATTACCCCTTTTTAGAAAGTAGAGGCATGGCAGGTTTTTTGAAGTTGTCATTTTTTTGTCTCAATTTTTTTGAAAAATAAAGAAATAAATAAAATGTGTTTTTTTTTCACATTGTGTTTTACATACTGTTACCAGTGCAGTACAGTGTAATCATATCACTGGTGTGGCTGTGATCAGGGACACTGACTGGTGATAGTATGTAAAAAAAATTATAAAATAATTTTTTATTCTTTTTGTAATTTTTTTTTGTAATTTTTTTTCGTTCAGTGTCACCATCAGGTTTTTTTTTTGTTACACTGTGATTGCTTGTTACAGTGATGATCATTTATAACGCACTGTTTATTATTGCGATGCTGTGATTGGCCACAGCTATCACATAGTACAGGGTGCTGTGGTTGGACCAGGTACCAAGTGATCACTGGTGACCAATCACAGATCATACACAGTAGTAGACAATGATGTCATGAATGGATTCCATTTAGCACTGTTGTTTACTAGGTGTCATGTCATCGCACAGCAATTGCGTGGTACCTAAAACGAGCACCGCAAATTGTGCTAGTGCGCATGAGTGGAGCAATGCACTAGTACATCACGGTGCCTGCTCAAGGCGCCAACCAACAGTAAAATTGTTGTTTGCTGGTCAGCAAGTGGTTAAGGTTTAGGTATCCAAATTGTGTAGTTTGGTTGTAAATTGTTTATGATTTCGGCAGAGATTCAGAAGATCATCCCAACTATTAAAAATAGATGCCTCATGTTTTATTATTATTAGAAACTGCAGTCACTGATATTTGTGACTCGGTTATTACACCTCAGGCTCTAAATCAAGGGAAAGCAAAAGCAACAGCAGTTGATCATATCCCACCATTTAGGCATCGAAGCAGGCAGTAGGTAAAGGTATATCAGCAAAACCATTGCGGTAAGTAGTGTTCCTGACTATGGTGACGGGATTACATTCAACTCTATTAAAATACCCTTATATTTTTTGTTGCAAATTGTGAAATAGAGATAGTGAATGAGCAACATGTTTTAGACTTATCCTGAAAATGGCAAATAAGTTTTCTTATTTTTTTTTTCTTGCAGAAGCCGTTAGTTCCATTCTTGGCCCTCTTCTTCATGCATTAGAGAGCCATGAATTACGAAAAAACTACTGGGTGACTCACAAAGTTTAGTACTCATGCTGCCTTCAGTGTCTTTGTATGCACTCAAATAAAAAGCAAGACTTAGTTTAATCTTAATGAGCTTTTTTCCCCTTCATACGCTAGGCTAATGATACTAACATGTCCCAATTGAACGGGTGTTCAATGGGGTTTGGAAAAATCTATAGGTATCATATTAAACCATATTAAGAACAAATAATACCCAAATTTAAAGCAATACTAATACGTTTTTTTCCGTTAAAATAACAAACATGTTATACTTACCTCCTCTGTGCAGCGGTTTTGAACAGAGTGGCCCTGATCCTCCTCTTCTGGGGTCCCCCCAGTGGCGCTCCTGGCTCCTCCTCTTCTCAAGTGACCTGTCAGGGAAGAGCTCTCCCTGGGGTCACTCATGTGGGGCGCGCTCCCGTGTCCTGTTGCTGCGTCCATTGACACAGACAACAGGACTTGGCCCTGCTCCCCACGTCACTGGACTTGATTGACAGCAGCGGGAGCCAATAGCTCCCCTGCTATCAATCTATCCAATGAGGACCCCAGACACCGACTGGAGCTGCTAGGCTCGTCCCCGGCGCAGGAACGATCAGGCGCAGGTAAGTAAACGGAGGGTCTGGGGGGGGCTGCTGCACTACAGAATGCGTTGCAATGAAAAACTGAATGCGTTGCAATGAAAAACTGGGAGGGTTTACAACTCCTTTAAAGTATCCTGAGGCTAAATACTGAATTCTGTTAATGCATGTGTAAATGTTTGTGTAAGGCTGGATACCCATTATACAACTTTTGTTGTTCAATTTCCTTTAGATTTACCTTCAACTATGCAGTGGAAGAGTCTGCCTGATTGCATACAAATTGAAAGTGTTTAGGTTTGACCCCATATTATTTATTTATTTATTTCAGGTACTTATATAGCGCCATCAATTTATGCAGCGCTTTACATATACATTGTACATTCACATCAGTCCCTACCTTCAAGGAGCTTTCAATCTAAGGTCCCTAACTCACATTTATACACATTCTAAGGCCAATTTAGACAGGATCAAATTAACCTACCAGCATGTCTTTGGAGTGTGGGAGGAAACCGGAGTACCCAGAGGAAACCCACACAGGCACAGGGAGAACATGCAAACTCCAGGCAGATAGTGTCGTGGTCAGGATTCGAACCAGCGACCTTTTTGCTGTTAGGTGAAAGTGCTAGCCACTACACCACTGTGCCACCCAACACACCACTGTGCCGCCCAACATATATGGTTTTGGTAAATCTAAAATTGAAAAGCTGAATCCAGCTTTATAGAAATCAGTGGTTAACATTACTGGATTTTCTTACCTCTGCTTCAGTAGGTCCTCCACATCTTTACACATCTTCCTGCCATCCAGTAATCTCTGGAGGATAATGTCATATCCAGTGTTGAGTATTAAATCTGTACACTGCAAGAACGGAAAAGCCGGTTACACAATTTACACAAAAATTTGAACAGCCCAGGATAATCATCTTGCAGATGGTACAATCTTGTTCTTTTTTTATATTTAGTATTTTAAGCTAAGTGAGTAAGTGGAGCTGCTTACACTTCAGAAAGATTGTTTGCTAAGCTGGGACTGGAGCTGAGAGACTGAGCCTTGTCAGGACCTCATTGGGGGGACTGAGACTTCTAAGACAACTGATCGCCAAGCATACTGGACCTTATCTGTTGCACACTGGGAGTGGTAAGTGGGACTACCAAGTTTAACCCTTTACTGCCCACAGTTAATGCTAACTGAGCTTGTCCCTTGCTTAACAGCCCATCAGCCATTCCTTGTATACAGTCTTAAAGTGACAGCTACATGTGCACCACTTATAGAAGGGTCCCAAGGAAAGCCGGCCAACAAAAGACAGTCAGGCATCAGGTACTTTGCAGTTACCTCCAGAGGTACCCCTTTGTTATGAATGTGTACACCCACCCACTAAAGAGCTGTACGTGCAGAGTGACACTTTTTACATAGTCTTTGTCAAGAGTAATAGTTAGACTTTTTCTTTGTGCCATTCATGCTTTCCCAGTTCATGTTGTCCTTACTAATACCATGTATACTGGTTTAATGGTGTTTAGCCACAGGTCCAGTCAGCCTGACACCTATGTGTATACTCTTTATCTTAAAACAAGTAACAGCTCCTAGCTCAGGTCTGTACAACACCATAGCTCAACCTTTAATTTTCAGTTACATTATACAATAAACACATGTAACTCAAATTTGTTCAGGGATATGGACAATGGTGGTGTGAGACACAATGAGAAAACATGCATACAACTTCGTCAGGAGTATAAAGGCCAGTGCTTAATAAAAACAGTTTTACAAGACCTGTTTATCACAGTTTATTAACAGACACGCATAGTTCACAGTATCTGTTGCTGCAATTCTGACCTTTTAAAAAAAATTTCTTTATCATTTGCTGCCACGCTCAGACAGGAATGTAACAGCGTTTACAAAATGGTAGCTTTCTTCAAAGAGGCAAAAAGGTATTTTATTTCTGATTAGTGCATTCAGAGTTTCAGCTTAAGGGTTTTTTAATAAAATAGAAAAATGGTGCAGGAAAAAAAGAATATTCGGAAATAGACAATTAGCAACTGTAAAATAAAACTGCATTAAAAATGAAATTACTTAGCAAAGTATGTCTAGTCTTTGGTTATGTACAGAGTCCAATTCACTTGCAGCGTAGTGCAAACTAATATATAAGAGACACTATATCTCATAAATGACTCTTAGCATTCTGATGGTAAGTGAAAACTGAATAGCTGCAAATGCAGCCATCTTTGCTTCCCTCTGAAAAGGGCATTTACAAACACAATCAAATGTGCCCCATACATTTAATCTGCTATTCACTATATAACCTGTAGGTGCAGTGTGGGCAGGGCTTTTTTCAGGGGGAACGTGGGGGAAAGCAGTTCCGGCACCTCTAGAACTGAATGTATGCCCTTATAGGCAATGGGTGCTGGAGTATGCTGGCAGGAATCTATTTTTGTGTGGGGGTCTATTGTTGCTGGGGGGGGGGATTGTTGAGGGAGAGGTATACTGTTGTTGGCTGCTGGAGGGTCTATTGATGCTGGCTGAAGGGAAATCTGTTGTTGTTGCTGGGGGTCAATTGTTGCAGGGATCGATCTATTGTTGCTGGGCTAGATGTATTGTCGTTGGGGTGGCATTTTGTAATGGGCAGTCTATTGTTGCTGGGGGGTGAGGTATAATGTTGTGTGGGGGATCTATTGTTGCTGGGGACTCTATTGTGGTTGAGGGGCTCTGATGTTGCTGAAGTGGGTCTAGTGTTGCTGGGGGGATCTATTGTTGCTGAGGGGATTAATTGTTGCTGGGGTGGGGTCTATTGTTACTGGGATGAATCTAGTGTTGTTGGGGTGTCCATTATTGCTAGGGAGTCTATTGTTGCTGGGGTGGGTATAGTGTTGCTGGGATGGGTCTAGTCTTGCTGGGGGGTATCTATTATTGCTTGTGGATCTATTGTTGCTGAGTGAACTCGGTATTGCTGCTGGGATCTATTGTTGATGGGGTGGGGTCTATTGTTGCTGGCTGCAGAGGGTCTATCTACTGCTTTTCCTGTTATCATTAACAAACACCATACAAATTACTTAACACCACAAAATATTACTTAGTTCTGTATTCTCTAAAAGAAACGGTACTGGGAGGTGGGTAGGGGGTGGAACCAAGGGACAGTGCTCAAGGGTGGGTAGGGGGTGGAGGCAAGGAGTGAATCAGAAGGGGGGAGTTCCTGCACCTAATCTCTGAGAAAAATAGCCCTGGGTACAGTAGCTGAATTACAGACCCCCTAAAATAAATAAATGTCTCACTTACTGAGGATATTGGTGGCTCAAAGAGTTTATTTAAAGAAAAAGGTAAGTAAGTATATCAGAACTAGACTACGGCCTACATAAACTGTAGTCCGTGACGTGTAAGATCAAAGAGTGAAAGGAAAAAGGAATGTGTAATGTGCAGTAAAATTTAGTGGTTGCAGCCCACACAATGCTGTTAGTGGTTTGCTGCATTTGGTGGGGGAATATTTCACCATAACTATATTTCACATTTCCTTCCTGCACACCATGTATAAGGATCCAGTTTTGTTACCTCTGCTCTTACTCATTAATCCGGTATTGCCAGTATTAGTCACACAACAGCAAGTAAACATGAAAGATGAATGGTTCTCCTTCCATGCAATTAGTACATTTTCAAGCACTGAAAAAAGCAGATGGCCTATATAAGTAAAACATGTGCTGTGTTCTAAGCTCATATTCTCAGTTTTTTTAAAATTGGAACTGTCAGTGTTATTTTACTATAAAAGAAGTTATATTTCAGTTTTTCTGGCTTCTTAAAGATCACCTTGCCATACATTCTGGTCCTGTTTACCGGGAAGTTTTGGGTGTCCCTGCTGTGTGTTCCAGCTCCTCCTGGTGCATTCTTAATAATTAGGGATATATGCCAGGCTGCATGCTTGGATAAAGGGTCTGGTATGGAATTTTAGGGGGACCTCATGCATTTTTTTTTGTTCTTTTGTGGGGTTCCCCTTAAAATCCATACCAGACCTGAAGGTCTGAGGGATTAGGGCACCCCCAGGCATGCTATTTAAAAGAATTGAGCATTTTTGATGTTCCACTAAAAGCATAATAATTACTGCTTCTGGCTAAATGGAATCTTTAAAAAAAATATTTTGCAACATAGTCCCCAGGGCAAAGGCAATTTTTGTTCTAAGTTTTGGATAAAGTGGAGATGGATTTGAAATTCAAAAGAGAAAGTAAAAGAAATCCCAAATTTTGGGAAGTCCCCAGAACAGGAACAGAGGGGAAATCTTCATATCTGGTGACCCTGGTGAAAACTAGGGATTCACTCACCTTGAAGGAGCTTCCTTTCACTTCCTGTTTAGGCTATGAGACAGGAAGTGAAGGAAAATCTCCCAAATGAGATACAGATGGCAAAAAAGACAGAGGTTATAACTCTATCCAAAATGAAAAAATAAAAATGTTGCCTATAGTTTTAGTTCTACTTTAATTTTTTAGTCTCTACCAAAGATTACACATTAGTTAAATTATTTGGGCACAAACTCCCCGCTTTGGCCCACCCCATCTGCCACTGCCGGAAAAATAAAAAATGTCATGGGTCTTCTTACTTCTCTACTTCCTCCAGTACTGGGTGGTCTTTGCTTCTGCACAAATCAGCATCACATTATGATGTCTGTTCTGTGCATTAGTACTCCGAGCCCAAGGTGGCATAGTAATGCAAACTCAGCAGGCAGGTTAGTGACAGTCTTGGGTTACAGGATGTGCCCAAATAATACTGCTTGCATTGGGCAATTTATTTTTTTCTTATTTATTCTGGTTCAACGTTTTATTACGGTATCTCAAAGATGTACAGAAGGGAATTACAGTGACCATTATACAACAAAAGCCAACATAAATCACCATTGGAAGGAGTATACGACACTTCTACTGGGTACTAACTGTGTCAGGAGGGGGAAACAAGCTGTCCAACCACTTAGTAGTTGTTAGGACAATGCAAATGTCAATAAGTGAAAGGGTAGGTTCTAGGGTAGGAGTGCAGGTGACTGTGTTAGCGTCATCGGTATAAAGTAAATGTACTAGCATAAACGTAGATGGGGTCCTGATATGGTTTAGGAGTCGTTATGAACAGACAGCAGGTAGAGGGGCAGGGTAGGCACATAAAGGATGCATAGACCTGGGAGACTGAATAAGTCAAGGCTGTAATTTGAGCTAGACGTAGGGGCAGCAGGGGGGGGGGGCGGGTCAGCCAGGGAAGGGTCGTAAAGGAAGAGGGAGGCAGATGACAAGAGACAAGATAGTGAGGAAGAAGGGTGGCAGCTAAGAAAGGGGCGGAGGTGGTAGGATAGAAATGGGGGGAGGGGTGGAGGGTGTTGACAAACTGAAAGTGTAGAGTGATGAGAGCAAGTGGGAATAGTTATGAGCGCAATAGGGTCTCTCTTTTTTTTTCTTATCTATTAAAGGGGCAGCTCCTACTGCAATCAATCTGTCCAATGAGGAGAGAGACTATGGCTGGAGCTGCTGCTCTCATGCACACTGCTGGATTGGATCAGACTCAGGTAAGTAAAAGAAGGGGTCTCGGGGGGGGGGGGGGGGGGC
>BLSH010187220.1:849738-860557 GCA_018402905.1 Glandirana rugosa | reverse complement strand
GCTGCAGCACAGAAGGTTGTTCACCTCAATGCATAGAATGCATGAAGGTGTAAAACCTTGAGGCTTTAGAACCACTTTAATCCTAGAATTTGGCTTTAAAGTGATAATAAACCTTCCCTTTTTAAAGCACTTTCATCAGCTGATTTTATCGCTTACTGAGTATAAAGCTTTTTTTATCTTTTAGGCCTATGTTCTTGTTACTGTTCCTGTTGCCATGACCGCTGTCCCTAGTTTCCTGTTTCAGGGTATCTCCTTTTTCTTACAATGTTCTATGGAGTTTTCCTTGCATGCAGAGATGAGTGTTGCATCGCCCTACACTGTATGCATATATAGAAACACACAACCCTGTAGCCTTTGATAGCAATGCACTCCCCTTCTATAACCACCTCCCCCTGTTGGAAGAGCAACAGCAATCTGCTTATATAAACTGAACTGTATACATATGCATTATACCTGTCAATACCAGCAGGTGACACTGCAGTGTTATAATATGTGTATCTATGGTAATATAATGAGAGGAAGTGTTTGTTTTCCTCACTATGCACTTTTTTGTTGTTCAGTTCCTGTAAGACATGATAAAGATATTCTCCATGAAAGTAAAGCTATCCTCTGCATACAACAAGCTTCTAGTGCATTAATTACTCTGCACAATAGGTTATGGGCCCAGCACACCCAGCAGGCACCCAGCAGCACCCAGCAGTGAAGAGGATATTGCAAGCCCAGGCACTGGAACGAATTCTACAGTGAATCAGTGAGTACTGTATACAAGCTCTTGAAAGATGGCAAATGGTTCAGGTGTGAAGTTTGCAATTGCAAAGCTAAACAATGCCAATTACCAGCTGTGGAAATTTAAGCTACAAATGTTCCTTAACAAGGATGACTTTTGGCAAGTGCTGAAGACAGACAGACCCACAAATGGAGAGACGGTGGACTGGGAGAGTACACCTGGGACCACATAAGAACAGAGAAAATGGCCAAGTGTATGTGGAATTCATTACAGAATCTGCATAAGCGTTCAAGTCTAAACAGAAAACTGTTTTTGCTATGAAAGCTGTATGAGATAAGACTAGAAAAAGGCCAGCACGTGTGTAAGCATGTGAATGCTATGCTAGAGATCATAGAGCAGCTACGTACCATCAGAGAGGATATCAAAGATAACCATATTGTGGCCCTGCTCCTCTGCAGTCTTCCAGAGACATATACTGCTCTTATTAACGCTTTAGAAACCAGATCTGAGCAGGAACTGACGCTTGAATATGTGAAAGGCAAATTAATCAATGAATATGACAGAAGGAAAGAAAATATGCACCATGATGAAAAAGTTCTTAAGATGTACAAATGCACAAAGCACAATGAAGAAAGCAGAGCTTGTTTTCACTGTAAAAAGACCGGCCACTTAAAAAAGGACTGTTCTATCTAGAAAGCCAAGCAGTGAAAGCTACAACTGTCTACAAAAGAAAGAGTCAAAGAAGCCAGAAAGGAAACTGCAGCCATGCGGCTGGTGCATAGACTCAGGAACGACAAGCCACATGACTAGTGATGACAGCTTCTTCACAAATATTGATTACAGTGCAAAAGACAAAGTTTCATAGCAAATAGGAAAAGCATCACATCCGAAGGTAAAGGCTAGGACTTCCTGAACTGCATTACACCACAAGGAGGCAAACAGAATATCCTTGTAAAGAAAGGGCTGTATGTTCCAGAACTAGAAGGCAGCCTTCTATCAGTGAAAAGTCTTGCAAACAATGGTCTCACAGTTAAGTTTCAGGGTGATGAATGCACAATTCACAATAATAAGCAATGTCTCGCAAAAGGAAAACTGGATGATCACCTATACAGGCTCATCACTACAGACCAGCAAGCCAATATAGTCTCTAATGACCTACACAGCAAATGTATTCACTTATGGCACAGACAGCTTGGGCACAGAAGTCCAGAAGCTATAAAGGACATTATAAATAGAGGCTTATCAGAAGATTTGACAATAATGCCTTGCAAAGTGCTCATGAAATGCAAGTGCTGTATTGAGGCAAAAGCCACACAAGCTCCCCTTCCACAGGCATCTCAAAGAAAAAACACCCACCCCCTGCAGCTCATACACAGTGACGTATGCGGTCCAATGAAAACTCCCACGTCAGGCGGGAACATATATCTACCGACTTTCATTGATGACTATTTCAGGTATACAACTACCTATCTGATGAAACACAAGAATGAAACATCAGAAACACTTCAAGAGTTTGTTGCCATGTCTAGCAACAAATTCCAATACAAACCAGGAATAATACGCACTGACAATGGGGGAGAACACATAAGCAAAGAAGTGGCCTGATATCGGAGGAGACAAGGAATAGTACACCAGACAACCACACCATACACTCCTGAACAAAACAGTGTACCACAAAGGAAAGACCGCACTCTTATAGAAATGGCCAGGTGCATGTTGTCAGATGCCAACCTACCTCACAAGCACTGGGTAGAAGCAGTCATAACTGCAACCTACCTACAGAACAGACTGCCCTCAAATGCCATTGAAAGTACTCCATTCAAAATGTGGCATGGATCAAAGCTTTGCTTAGGGCACATCAGAGTATTTGGATATAAAGCATATGCCCATGTAGCGCCTGCCCCTATTTTCCGGGAGCCAGATGGTGACTCTCAGAGATGGGGAGGGTTACACATTCCTCAGGGTGTAGGGTGTTGGGATGGTGGGTGGGTAAATAGAAGTTGAGTGCCAGTCACTTTTATGCTTTAAACAAAATAGTTTATTTCTCAACAGGAGAAATATGGGAGAGAGGGGAATAGGGCACAGGACACCCTTAGTAGCAATCAATAGGTAGGCAGACACCTTAGACAAAAATAGCTGAAATGAGGCAGACAGCAGTACAGAGAAAAAAAGAGCCTTTAAGCAGAACCAGCACATCTGTACTTGTAGGATAGGCTTTCTCCTCTAGTAACTGAACTTTACTCACTGCTTCAGACACATGGATTCACTTGGATGAGTTCTCTCTTGAAGTCCTCACAGCCACTTCATAGCCTCCTGCTCATGAAGAGTCCCCTTTGGTGCTTCCTCGGAACTCCATCCCTCTCAGAATCGCTTCCATATCTTTGGCAGGCTTTCATCAGCATAACTTGAACACCCGGATAGGCCTCGGATAAGCCTAGCAGCCAGCAGCCACCTGGATATGCCTCCTGGCCTAGCAACCAGGAGCCATTTCACATGCACCCACCCAGACTGGGTGGGGAGGACTAACCCAGATCACCTGACTTCTTCAAGTTAAATACCTTTTCCCAGCATGCAACACTACCAAGCTGATTGGCTGAGAAAAGTATGTTTAACAATCATTTGAATAAATGCACTGTAGCTCATCACACTGATGTCAGTGGCAACAGCACCACCTACTGACCAAAAGGGAGATGCTACATAAGAACTGGAATGAAGCCATTTAATCTATAAATCAGCCAGGCTGACTACCACCCAGCATAACTAAATTTACCTACAACCCTATTCTAGGGTGAGGGTGCTACACCCATATTCCAAGTGAAAAGTGATCCAAGCTGGAGAACAGAGTCATAGAAGGCATTCTAGTAGGCTACAGCGAGCAAACTAAGAATCCCACACCCAAAGACTGACAAAGTGACAATAATTCATAGTGTTTATTTTGATGAGAGTCCATCACCAGAAACACTGATCCCTGAAAGCTGTGAAGTGAACATGCCAACCAAACCAGAAGAAAAGGTCGACCAAAGTGAACCTGTGCAGGAGTCAGAACAAGAGGTAGAATTCACATTGCTTAAACCAAGTTCCCCACCAGATCCTTCTGAATTTCCTGAAATCAGAAGATCCAATCGGACTACAAAGAGGATACCACCCCACAAGCTGTCATACACTGTGTGAAAACACACAGCATACTTGAACCAACATCCTGGGAAGACATAGAAAAACTGCCAAAACATGAAGCCAATAATTGTAGAAAGGCAGCAGAAGAAGAATTAAAGTCACTTCAAGAAAATAAAACCTGGACACTCACAGAGCTTCGTCCTAACCGCAAAACTATAAGAAGTACAATAAGTAGACTTTCAAAGTAAAGTCAGGCGCAGAAGGGAATATCCACAGATACAAAGCCAGACTAGTTGTCAAGGGTTACTCCCAGAAATTCGGTGAAGATTACGATGAAACATTTGCTCCCGCCGTAAAACACTCCAACATTAGAACGTTTCTTAGAGTTGCAGCCAGGAATGTCATGCAAGTGAAACCCCTAGACGTTGAAACTGCTTTCCTATATGGAGACATTAAGGAAGACCTCTACATGGAGCCAGTGTTAATTTGGCAGCAATTTTCGATTTCGTCTTAGTCTTAGGACTAAAATAGCATTTTAGTCCCATTTTAGTCTTCTGCAATTATTTTAGTTTTAGTCGTATTCAGTCGACTAAATCTCCAGGAGATTTTAGTTGAGTAAAATGTCCTTTTTAGTTGACTTAAATCATTTTAGTGGATTAAAACTCTAAAATTGAATGGGTGTAGTCAAATTGTAATGCATTATTTAAGCATTTCTCTACAATTTCCAAACTAATTATATATTGCTGGAGTGAAAAATAGAATATGTTATTATTTATGGTATCGAGGTATGAACATGCACTACAGACCAGTGTTCATTTTGACGGCAAATTTCAATTTAGTTTTAGTCTTAGTCTTTTGACAAAAAGGGCATTTTAATTCTAGTCCCATTTTAGTCTTTTGATTAAAATGCCATTTTAGTTTTAGTCATGTTTTAGTCATTTCAATTGTTTTAGTTTTAGTCCTATTTTAGTCTACTAAAATGGTATTACGTTAGTCGACTAAAATGTTTTAGTCGGTTTTAGTCGACTAAATTAACATTGCATGGAGCAACCGCCAGGGTTTGAGCAAGGAGACAACCTTGTGCGTAAACTTCAGAAGAGCATCTACGGTCTTAAGCAATCTAGAAGGATGTGGAATGATTAAGTGAACAAAGTACTTACCAGAGAGTGATTCTCAATAAAGCAGACCCCAGTCTCTACTCCAAGAATCAAGAAGACAGATGGATATACATCCTTATCTATGTCAATGACATTTTAACTTGTTTTGAACAAGAAGGGGATTAGATTACAATCAGATAGTTCACAAGCTGAAAGGAAATTTTGAAATCAAAGAGCTAGGGAACATTAGCTACTATCTGGGAATCCAAATAGAAAGAGAAGAAGATGGAAGTTATCTTCTCAAATAATCTCAGGAAATCTCTGAAATCTTGGAACAATTCCATATGCAAGATGCAAAGGAAGTGAAAACTCCTATGGAACCAGGCTATCTAAAGAGCAATGAAGCAGAAAACGTGCTACCCAACAATGATACATATCGCAGAGCAATCAGTAAGTTGCTATATTTTGCCACTGTGACAAGACCAGACATAGCCGCAGCAGTGGGCATACTATGCAGGAAAGTTTCAGCTCCTCGTCAGCGTGATTGGAACGCAGTGAAAAGAGTGATGCGGTACCTCAAAGGAACAATTCAGATGAAGTTACGGTTACCAGCAACATCAAGTCCAAAACTGGTCGGGTATGTGGATGCTGATTGGGCCGGGGACTGCACAGACCGGAAATCCACAAGTGGATTCATCTTCCAGTATGGGGAAGGAACCATAAGTTGGTCTAGTCAAGCAACTGTCGCTCTATCTTCAACTGAAACAGAGTACATTGCAGCAGCACACTCATGTCAAGAAGCGATATAGATTTGTCAACTTTTTGTGGACATTGGGATAGACATGTCAAAACCAATTCCCATTTTTGCAGACAACCAGGGATGTATAAAGCTTACACAATCAGAAAGGGTCAACCCTAGGACCAAACACATTGATGTCAAGTATCACCTACTGAGGGACAATCAAGAGCAAGTGGTTATTGACATTCAATGCTGCTCTTCCGCGGAGATGACTGCTGATGCACTCACCAAGCCTTTGTTGAAGGAACATCACAGTTATTTCCAGCAGAAGCTGAACATAATTTGACAAAGCACATGCTGTTGAGAAGGGGTGTTGGAAGAGCAATATCAATCAGCTTATATAAACGGAACTGTATACATATGCATTATACCTGTCTATAACAGCAGGTGGCACTGCAGTGTTATAATATGTCTATCTATGGTAATATAATGAGAGGAAGTGTTTGCTTTCCTCACTATGCACTTGTTTGTTGTTCATTTCCTGTAAGACATGATAAAGATATCCTCTATGAAAGTAAAGCTGTCCTCTGCATATAACAAGCTTCTAGTGCATTAATTGCAATACTCTGCATAACACCCCCTCCTTCTCTAAGCTCAGACAGACTGACTGGAGACTGTACTGTCCACTGTTTTGTTAACCCTTTCCTGTAAAGACTAGAAGCTCAGGACAGCAGCACTGAGAAAACAGTAGCTAACAGCATTGAAAGTTGTAAAGTGCAGGGGTAAGAATTTTATTGTTACATCTATTTATTGTTACACCTATGTTGTGAACTGTTGCCTTCTGGGTGTTTCTCTTCCAGTAAAGTATTTACTAACTCTCCTAAAATATAGTTGTTCACAGGGAACAAGTTTTGTTCAACTTTGCACACAGCTCACACTTGTGGCTGCATGGCTGGCTGCGTTGGTTAGAAGGTTCAAATCAAACGTAACTAATGGACCTTGACTTGTGAAACCTCATAAAATAAGAAGCAATGTGGATGTGAATAATGAGTGTTTGCTCACTGCAAAAATAGCAAGCTTGAGGTTGAACTGTGGTTTCAGTGAATGGAGAATGGGAAGACGAATGTAAGCCATTTACAAAAGTTAAAGCAGTAGTAAATTGTTCACTTTTTTTTTCAAAAGGTCCTCCTGCAAGATTATGCCATAAGCTGGCCATGCATGGGTCGAAATTTGACCGGTCCAGCAGTGACCAACCAAATTTTAATCCATGTATAGGCACTGTAGTTGAATAGAAGCAGAACTACCAATTGACTTCTGTTCAAACAGCCTGTTGGAAAATTTCACACAATCAGTGTTGTAGGCTATCGACAGCGCTGATCAGTGTATTCTGATGGCTGGGAAGTCTCACCACTGTCACAATACAAAGGCAGAGCGAGAGGATTCCCCTGTCCTCCTTGAATGTGTGGATGGGGAAATCGGGTCCGTTTTTTTGTTCAACCCGCTAGATAAAAGAAAAAAATGACTCATTTTTGGCCAGCCATAATGTTCTAGTTCTAGTATGCACCGTTCCTGGTGCCTTCATCTTCACTCGGTCTTCCTTCCTTCTTATGATCGGGCCGCAATGACGTCACTCCTGTGTATGTGCGCGGTAGTCACTTTTGCAGAACGGTACTGTGTTCTGAATGCCGAGTGCCTGTCCAAGTGATGTCATTGGCCAGAGCTGATGTGAATATCTCCTAAACAACATAAGTTTAGCAGATACTCACAATGCCTACAGGTAAGACTTATTATAAGGTTATTTCTATGTACAAGTTTAAAATTACAGTTTACTACAGCTTCAAAGTATAACTTTATTTGTTTTAGATTAGTGTAGAGGGATTAGAACCCCTGTCAGGTTTTTCTCGATCAGTATGTGTATTGTAAGTTTGCAGGTTGTGGGAGATTAGCTCATGGGGATCATTTTTCAGAAGCAAACATTCAGCATGAAGGACAGTTTCTTAAAACTCTGGCGGCTTCCCAGGTTTATTATTTTAGGTTTGCAAGTTCAAAACACAAACAAAAACAGAAAACAAAATCTCACCGTCTGGCACTAAACTAAACAAACAGATTCCTTTCTATACAGTGTGGGGCTGTCCCCAACACCCACAAAACATAAGCACATTGCAAACCTTGTTCTTAGAATCCAAATTAGCACACAGAGCTCTCTCAGCTTTCTCCCTCTGAGATCCAAGATAGAGCTCTCCTCTGTTCTCTTCCTGGTCATTAAATGCAGGTGGAGAGGGGTTTGAGTGGACCCGAAAGACCGGGCCGGAACCTGTACTGCCACGGTGGCTGGCCAAAGGCGGGTTGGACTCCTGCTAGTCGCCTCAAAATGATTGCATGGGAGGCAACAAGTACAGCCCATCCATTGAGACGCCTCGCATAACGTCACAAGGTATAAAGCATACAGAATAAAGAAAACAAGGAAAACAACCATATCCAAATATATTATACAGTGAAGTCTAAGACTCTTATTTGCACAGCAGAAAAAAGAAGCTATCAGAACATAACATATCATACTAAAGAAGGCGAGTACTAACAATGCAGTACAATAAATTGTAGCAGGGTAAGCCAATTATCATAAAAAACATTAATATAATAATTGAACAGAGACCTCAGGGGCAAAAGGCTCTGCGTCTCTCACAGTGCAAACCAAGAGAAATAAATACCGGAGAATCAAGAAACAATTGAAAGAAAAAATAACAAGGGAGGGAAAGGAGAAGAGAAGAATGCAGGGTATTCCATGCTTAATAGACTATCAGTCAGTCCTCTATGGCAGTGTTTTTCAACCTTTTTTCAGTCAAGTCACCCTTTAAAATTATGGACAGTCTCAAGGCACTCCACTCTAAAATGTAAAAAAAATAGTCTAGTGGCATTACATAATGCAGCAACATCCACACATAGGACATCCGACATTAGAGCTGATTTATTCTTCCAAAGTAAATACACTTTTGCACACTGGTACTGACTAGTATTCCAATGTTTCTTTTCTCCCTCAATTTCTCTCCGTCAGTCAGCTAATGTCACCCCAGTTGGAGAGGGACAGGGGAGGGTCAAACAAGGATGTTGTGGAGGCAACAGACATCCTACTTATTAACTGATGATGTCATTGGTTGTTAGGATGCCAGTGTCTAGAAAGTCATAACGGTGCATAATGAAAACCCATAGCTTTTTGTAACTAAAAGGCAGGCTTGATCCACCTGCAGGCTTGTGTACACTTTTTGATAAATTTTTAGGCATTTTGCCAAGGCACCCCTGAAGAAACTTCAATGCACCCCAAAGACTGCTCGAGAGATTTGCATATATGAAGCCCAAGAGGAATGACCTTGCCATTCAGCACACCAATTTCTCATGCATCATTATCCACAAGACTTTATGTTTGGGATGGGTAAATGACACAGAAGACCTCTCCCAAGCACCTGCAATTGTGCATTTAGCTGCTAAAAAATGAAGGAAGCCAACCTTTGTTCACTGCAGGAGAAATCAGGAATGGCCTCATTCAATAACACATATTGGGGCTGTTTCGATATAGGCTTACCAATGAGACTCCGGAGTAATGAAAAAATCGAATTCCAATATCCCCTAATATGAGGACACTCCCACCACACGTGGTCCCTGTCAGGTTTTTTCTATTTCTGTTAAGGAGATTCACCTTCTGTCTTGGATGGGACTGTCACATATAGTTAGCGATCCTTCGCGCAACCTGTATGCTGAATAGCATGTGCCCAGAGAGTGCTCCCCTGCTCCTGTGCTACAACCGACCAAAAAAGCACTACAGTCAAGGATCTGGGAAAGCACAGAAAACTGGACTTACGGGAATGGCAGGTGTAATTACAGAACCAGGCTGGGTTCTCAAGAATAAAAGAGGATAGGGGTATCCTACAGCAGTCATATGCTGAGTTTACAGGCACACAGGAGTATGTAAAAGGGACATGGAGGGGTCCCAGGGATTGCAAGTACACAGGATACAGTAGGGGTGCATGAGAAGTCTAGGACAGGGAGGATACCTATTGGTACTGACGGGATAGAATCCAGCATGCCTGCATGTACAGCAAAGGTAAGGGCTCTTGAAGTGCCAAGGCGCAGAGTCTAAGGGACCATTTATCTTTTCCAGAGCTCCTGGATGTGAAGATGCTTTACATTGAAGACAAATCCCAGGTTGTGATTCTCTGACTCACTGGCAGGCAGCTACTCTGAACTAAGGACTTATAAGTAGGTACAAGTCCCTTGCAGCACTGAGGCATAAGGATCACAGTAGGTAGTACAGTCCAAGCTGACAGGTATGAACGTAAACACACAGACATTGGGAACAGGTAGCAGTGCACAGAGACACACAGGTTCACTGAGTAGGAAATAAACTAGGAATACACAGAGACACTAAAACAGATTGAAGACACAGGCACTGGTAGCAAAAGAAGGGCTGGAAATCACGGGGGATCACAGAGATGCAGGAAGGCTGAAAGCTGGCAGAGGTGCACCAGGGAAACACAAGGACAAAATCACTGCACTACTCAGAGGTTACAACAGGTGCAAGGATACAGTTTGGAGGCAGGAACACACAGAGAATCACTGGGGACATTGGAAGACACTGGGAGACAATGCAAACAGTCACTAGGAACAAGAGGGCTCTGACTACAAGATCACTAGAAATCCCAGGGTCACTAGGATTGTCTCAGAAAGTGGGACACTAGGAATCTTGGCATCACTTTTCCAAGAATCTTCTTGGAAAACCAGGCACACTAGGAAACTATGGGAGCCACAAGGAATCTTCTCCACTAGAAAAGAAAGAGAAAAGGAGGCGCCTCTAAGTGCAATATTTAAAAGAACATTTATTCACAAAGGTATAAAAACACTCACAAGATGTTGAAGGGTAAACAGCATGGGAAGCCAGTCCAAAGTAGCGTCACTTGGGATACTCTGCAGCAGGGGGAAATCCGTCTCTAAACGCTATGACAAGTCTGTGTTGTTTCCACTGGAAGATGTTAAGCTGCTGGCTGTATTCCAGAACGAGGCTTGAAGCGCGATAGGCGGGGGCGCAGGTCCGTGACGTCACTCGCTATGCGACGCGTTTCGTAGGCGGAAGTCGGCCCAGATGGCAGTAAG
>BLSH010187220.1:838439-849728 GCA_018402905.1 Glandirana rugosa | reverse complement strand
GTGTCAACAATAGTCGGGTCAGTGACACAGGTTTTCTATTACATGTTCGTCAGAACACCTTTCCACCTCTTCTTGTAGGGACGGTGAAGTGTATCAGACGTCCCACTCTTTTTCCTTTCAAAAAAAGACTTTCAAAAAACCCCCTTAGAGACTTCTTTTCCGTCGGTTAGGACTCTTCGACTTGGCCCGAAGCATAACGATTTCCCTGGCTTCCCATGCTGTTTACCCTTCAACATCTTGTGAGTGTTTTTATACCTTTGTGAATAAATGTTCTTTTAAATATTGCACTTAGAGGCGCCTCCTTTTCTCTTTCTTTCCTTTAGCAATACGAAGCCCGGTTCAGCTTCTCAGGATTGGCTGCCTTTTCTTCAGAGATTCCCCCAAAAAACTTTCAGAAAAAAACTTTCCTTTTTCTCACCCTGCAGACTATGTGAAGTGGCAGGGATGTTCTTCTCCACCTTTCCACAAGACTGCTTGTACATTATCTTTTGGACACAGTGACTGGGCTGATAACAACTGTGCGCACATATTTATTTTTTCTTCTCCACTAGAAAACACTAGGGGACGCTAGGGATCTCCTCCACTAGAGAGCACTGGGGGACACCAGAAATCTTCGCCACTAGGAAACATTGGGGCAATAGGAATCTTCTTCATTAGGAAACAATGGAGACACTAGGAATCTTTCCACTAGAAAGCACTGGGGGGCTGCTAGGAATCTTCTTGGCTATATGAAGTCATGGGGGAACCTGGTGCTGAGAACACTGGCTGTTGTTCAGGCAATGCCTGAGAGAATGAGTCCAGCTTAAATGGAAAGGAAGATGGCCTGGGACTGGACCACATGAAATCACAGCAGGCAGTTAACCAGCCTTGAACACAAGTCTTTTGAGATAACCGGTAGCAGCAGAACATCGCAATTGCAAAAGCCACGGGACTACAGAGGAGACAGATCAGTGGAAAAGTTGTAAAGTATTTGTGTCACATTCTTTATTTGTCCTGGTGCTATTGTCACTGTAAGTGAAAGTAAAAGAAAACCCCAAATTTTTAGTGATCACCAGAACAAGAATAGAGGGGAAATCTTCCAAATGGAACACTAGTTCTGGTGACCAGGGTTGCCAACTGTCCATACATTTATGGACAGTTTATAAAAGTTGTCCAACCTTTACACTGTCCATAAATATATGTTACGGATGAGGGCTGCCCGTAAAAAATATGGCTGTGGGCCCAGTTCTGAAGCCATCCTGGCTTGGGCGGGGGGTGGCCCGGGTGGGCACATGGTGAGTGATGTCATCAAGGAAGGAACCTCAGGGGCAGGAGTGGGAGCACCGGATGAGGAGTCCAGCTGGTAGATGAGAGTATGAAAAAGCAGAGGAGGACCGTGGCCTGAAAGAGCCTGCCCTCAGTGCCCCACTGCCCTCCCCCTGAGCAGTCCTACAGGGGAGGCAGGTCAGTGACAGCTCCAGCCACCCAGGCCACACAAAGTCTGATGTAAAAGGCAATGCTGCAGTGCAAACCCTGATGTACGAGGGAACTCTGATGTAAAGGGGAACACTGTGGAATATGATGTTTTGGGGAATGCTGCAGACTCTGATGTAAGGAGGGGGCTCTGGTGACCAGATACCACCTTACATCAGAGTGCCCCTTTACAGTCTGCAGCATTCCCCCTTACATTATGGTCCGCAGGGTTCTCCCTTACACTGTAAGGGGGAACCTTGCAGACTCTGATGTAAAGGGGAACTCTGATGTAAGGGGGAACTTTGTGGACTCTGATGTAAAGGGGAACTCTATGGACTGTGATGCAAAGAGGAGCTCTGTGGACTCGTGTAAGGAGGGGGCTCTGGTCACCAGTGGATCAAATAATTATTTTCCCCACTGTATGCACTGTGCAGTAGGAGTGAGAGATTATTTTTATTAAACTGCCCGGAAAGTTCTACCTCTTGGCACCGAGGGAGTTAGAGAGCACCTCTATCTGGATATATACAGTGCCTTGAAAAAGTATTCATACCTCTTGAAATTTTCCATATTTTGTCATGTTACAACCAAAAAAAACAAAGTGGCACATAATTGTGAAGTGGAAGGAAAATGATCATTTTTTTTTACAAATAAATATGTGGGGTGCATTTATATTCAGCCCCCTTTACTCTGAAACCCCTAACTAAAATCTAGTGGGACCAATTGCCTTCATAAGTCACCTAATTAGTAAATAGAGTCCATCTGTGTGTAATTTAATCTCAGTATAAATACAGCTGTTCTGTGAAGCCCTCAGAGGTTTGTCAGAGAACTTTAGTGAACAAACAGCATCATAGAGACCAAGGAACACACCAGACAGGTCAGAGATAAAGTTGTGGAGAAGTTTAAAGCAGGATTAGGGTATAAAAAATATCCCAAGGTTTGAACATCTCACAGAGCACTGTTCAATCCATCATCCGAAAATGGAAAGAGTATGGCACAACTGCAAACCTACCAAGACATGCTTGTCCACCTAAACTGACAGGCCGGGCAAGGAGAGTATTAATCAGAGAAGCAGCCAAGTGGCCCTTGGTAACTCTGGAGGAGCTGAAGAGATCCACAGCTCAGGTGGGAGAATTTGTCCACAGGACAACTATTAGTCGTGCACTCCACAAATCTGACCTTTATGGAAGAATGGCAAGAAGAAACCAATTGTTGAAAGAAAGCCGAAAGAAGTCCCGTTTGCGGTTTGCAAGATGTCATGTGGGGGACACAGCAAACATGTGGAAGAAGGTGCTCTGGTCAGATGAGACCAAAATTGAACTTTTTGGCCTATAAGCAAAACGCTATGTGTGGTGGAAAACTAACACTGCACATCACCCTGAACACACCATCCCCACCATGAAACATTGTGGTGGCAGCATCATGTTGTGGGGATGCTTTTCTTCAGCAGGGACAGGGAAGCTGGTCAGAGTTGATGGGAAGATGGATGGAGCTAAATACATGGCAATCTTAGAAGAAAACCTGTTAGAGTTTGCAAAATAATTGAGACTGGGGCAGAGGTTCACCTTCCAGCAGGACAACGACCCTAAACATACAGCCAGAGCTACAATGGAATGGTTTAGATCAAAGCATATTCATGTGTTTGAATGGCCCAGTCAATGTCCAGACTTAAATCCAATTGAGAATCTGTGGCAAGACTTGAAAATTACTGTTCACAGATGCTCAGGGATAGGCATGGACCAAGGCTGTGCCGGACATTTTCCAAAGTACAGTCCTTAGTGAAGGACACGATCAAAAAACCTGGGTCCCCATAGATCCCCCTTTAGAGCAGGACAGGGTCCCATAGATCCCCTTTAGAGCAGGCCAGGTCCCATAGATCCCCCTTTAGAGTAGGCCAGGGTCCCCATAGATCCCCCTTTAGAGCAGGGTAGCCATAGATCCCCCTTTAGAGCAGGGTCCCCATAGATCCCCTATAGAGCAGGCCAGGGGGTCCTTATAGATCCTCCTTTAGAGCAGGCCAGGGGGTCCCCATAGATCTCCCTTTAGAGCAGGGTCCCCATAGATCGCTCTTTAGAGCAAGCCAGGGTCCCCAGCTCATAGATCCCCCCTTCAGCAAGATCCCCATACATCCCCCTTAGCAGGCTAGGGACCCCATAGATCCCCCTTAACCACTTAAAGGCTGCATCACGTATATTTACTGCTGCAAGTTGGCAGCATAGCGCAAATCGGCGTCTATAAACGGCATTCCACACACGCGCAGCTAGGGGGCATGCTCTCGTGCCCGCAACGCGCTCCCTGAGTGGGGCCGCGGGTCGGGCAGACTCGATGTCTGCCAGCGACACGTGATAGTCTGTTAGAGAAGAAAAGCAAGGAACCGCCAATGTAAGGCGGCATGACAGAGATCTACTGATCCCTGTACTCGGGATCAGTTAGATCTCCTATGCCCCTGGCAGCCCAGCCCCCACACAGTTGGAACACGCCTAGGGAACACAGGTTAACCTCTTCCCTGCCATTGACATTTATACAGTAATCAGTGGCTATTTAAATTTCTGATTGCTGTATAACTGTCAATGGTCCCAAAAGAGTGTCAAAAATGTCCGACATGTCCGCCGCAATATTGCAGTCCCAATAAAAATCGCAGATCGCCGCCATTACTAGTAAAAAAAAATGTAAAAGTGCCATAAATTAATTCTCATGGTTTGTAAATGTGACATGCGCAAACCAATCAATAAACGCCATTTGCAATTTTTTCTTACCACAGATATGTAGAAGTATATATATATCAGCCAAAAACTGATGAATAAATTCATTTTTTTATTTATTTATTTTTTTTTGCATATGTATTTTAGCAAAAAGTAAGAAATGTTGGGTTTTTTGCAAACTTGTCGCTCTTTTTTTGTTTATAGCGGTGTTCGGAAGAGATGCAGGGGTGATCAAATACCACCAAAAGAAAGCTCTATTTGTGGGGGAAAAAAAAGAACACCAATTTCGTTTGGGCACAACGTCGCATGACCACGCAATTGTCAGTTAAAGCAATGCAGTGGCGAATCGCAAAAAGTGCTCTGGTCCTAATGTGGGAAATCTTTCTGGGGCTGAAGTGGTTAGAGCAGGCCAGGGTCCCCATAGATCCCCCTTAACAGGCCAGGGTCCCCATAGCTCTCTCTTTAGAGCAGGCTAGGTTCCCAAACCCATAGATCCCCCCTTGAGCAGGGTCCCCATAGATCCCCCTTTTGAATCCTATCAGTGTTCACACTGTCCTGAATGTTGAATCCATTGGGACACCCCCAAAGTGAGTCCACACTCCACAATGCACATACATAATACAAGCTAAAGAGATGGGTTTACTTCCTCTACATTCCCCTGCAAAGTAGATGCATAATGGGCTACTATGCATTGCAGAGTAGCCCATCATGTGCCACTTACCTGCAAACAAAGCCTGCGACGTCCAGCGCTGTCCCCTGTGCTGGCAGCGTCCATATTCTGCCCCTTTTTTTTCCAGGGCCGCAATCTCCGGCTCTCTGACTGGCCAAAGTCACGTGACGTCACTCCCGCGCCACGCCAAAATCACACTGCCAGTCATGTCACAATCACAGTAAAGAAACGGCACGGAGACCTGATCCGTGCAGCTTTGGGAGATATGGAGGGTACCTACAGGTAAGCCTTATTATAGGCTTACCTATAGGTTAAAGTGGTTGTCACAAGTTGACAACCACTTAACGTGCTCTGCTCTGACAATGACTATTCAGCTCCACACAGTCTCAGTCAGAGTCAGTCAGTCTCAGCACCAAACAGACACTGACTGACAGACTCAGTCAGCTCCACTTGAGGCAGACGAGCCGTTCCAGAATCCAGACAGTTGATTCCTCCTAGTCTGGAGTCTGCCAGTCCTCTTGTTCTCCCACCGTGACATGCGCTGCCTGGCACTCCACAGAGAGGTCTCCTCTCCCAGCCCCTCCCTCAGAGATCACTCCGCACTGCACTGCAGGAGACTCAGTGCTGTCAGACACCTTGCCGATCCCTGCAGATGCTCTCCATCCAATCTGACAGAGCATTTTTGCAAAGAAGAATGGGCAAAATGTCACTCTCCAGAAGTGCAAAGCTGGTAGAGACCTCCCCAAAAAGACTTGCAGCTGTAATTGCAGCGAAAGGCGGTTCTACAAAGTATTGACTCAGGGGGGCTAAATACAAATGCACCCAACACTTTTCACATATTTATTTGGAAAAAATTTGGAAAACCATTTATCATTTTCCTTCCACTTCACAATTATGTGCCACTTTGTGTTGGTCTATCACATAAAATCCCAATAAAATCCATTTTCGTTTTTTGGTTGTAACATGACATAATGAGGAAAATTTCAAGGGGTATGAATACTTTTTCAATGCACTGTATAAATAATTTATCACTTTATAATCCTGTCTTTTTTTCTTAGTTTTAAAATTGGAGGAAGGAGGAATCTTAAATGGGGTGAAACACAAACATTGTGCACTTAGACAGAGGTGAAACATACTACAAGCCATGTATATGGGACCTGTTTAGTGGGACTTCACAAACACTATTTTTTTATTGCACTGGAAACCATACAATTAACACCATGGATAATATATTTAGTCAAACCAGTATTATATCAGCTTTAGACATAGCAGGGTGTTACATTAGACAGCTAAGAAGAAGCAGAAATATATAAAAAAATTAATAAATTGTCACTAATAGTTTTACTATTAACCACTTCAGCCCGGAAGGATTTCACACTTTAGGACCAGAGCACTTTTTGCGATTCGGCACTGCGACGCTTTAACTGACAATTGCGCTCTTGTGCGACGTTGTACCCAAACGAAATTTGCATCCTTTTTTTCCCCACAAATAGAGCTTTCTTTTGGTGGTATTTGATCATCACTGCGTCATTTCTGATCGCCGCTATAAACAAAAGAAGAGCAACAATTTTGCAAAAAAACCCAAATTTCTTACTTTTTGCTAAAATACAAATCCAAAAAAAAAATACAAAAGAACATTTTTTTTTCATGGGTTTTGGCCGATTTATATTCTTCCTCATATTTGTGATAAGAAAATCACAATTGGCGTTTATTGATTGGTTTGCGCAAAAGTGGCCGCGTTTACGGATGATGAGAATTAATTTCTGGGGTTTTTTTCTTTTTTTTTTTTTTTACTAGTAATGGCAGTGATCTGCGATTTTTAGCGGTACTGCGATATTGGGGCAGACATGTCGGACCATTTTGACACTTTTTTGGGACCATTGGCATTTATACAGCGATCAGTGCTATAAAAATGCACTGATTACTGTGTAAATGCCATTGGCAGTGAAGGGGTTAACCTGCAGGGGGCGCTCTAAGGGTTAACTGTGTTCCCTGGGCGTGTTCTAACTGTGTGTGGGCTGCCCTAGCAGGGGAAGGGGAGTGATCACAGCTTCCATGTAGAGGAAGGCTGTGATCACAGCCCTTCCCCCTCTCACAGAACGGAGGTCCGTGTTTACTTACATGGACCTCCGTTCTTTCAGTGCGGGGGAGGCATCGCGGGTAGCCGGCAGCGATCGAGTCCGCCGCACCCGCTCCCCGGGTCCCCCGAACACAGTGAGCGTGTGGGCGCGCCTCCAGCTCGCAGTGCGCGATCTCGCAGCCGCCGTCGTATGACGACGGTTTGCGATATCGAGCCACTTTGTCGCCGTCAGCCTTCGGTTGACGGTCGGCAAGTGTTTAAGGGCCGGTTCACACTGCTGTGAATAGCTTAAATTCGCAAGTCATCTGCAATAATATAGTGTTCTATCAGGGCCGTTCACATCGATGCGTTGCGAATTTAATCCGTGAAAAAAAAGGGTCCTGTGTGAGTTTGATCCGTGTGCGATGCAAATTCAGCTCCATAGACTACAATGGAACACGGATTGAAAACGCAATCTCTCATTCACATCACTTGATAGCTTCCCCCTCCAGCTACAGTTACAGCTTTGCAGTAGATTCGCACCAACACATGTAGAAATCACACTTGTCACAGGAAACCCCGCACTGAAAAATTTGCACCGCAATTGTATTAAATTTGCGGTGAACCGGCCCTGAAGCCCAAAGTTTTTCTGTCTGAAAATTCCGGGCAGCTGCCACTTGCTATAAACAGATTATACTTAAAAAATGTAATCCACCCTCCAGATCACTATACATTCTTCTTTATTTGGTCTTGGGGCCATTTCTGCTGTAAACTGTGTGGAGGAGACTTTGGTGAGCTGCAAAGCCCCCCTTTCAAATCAGTGTCCTCAGCCCCCCCCCCTTCATACCACTGCCCCCTCTCTTCATATCAGCCTCATATTTTAGATCACCCCCCACTCCCTTTACATCATATTCCCCACTTTACTACAGTGTCCTCAGTTCTCCCTTCATATCAGCCCCCCCCCCCCTACATTCCATCATTTCCCCCTTTACAGCAGCATCCTTAGCCCCATCCTTCATATCACCCCCCCCCCCCACGTCACAGTCCACCCTTCCCCCTTACATCACATTCCCCTTGACATCACAGTCCCCTCACATCACAGTTCCCCATCTCCCTTACATCACAGTCCCCTTGCAATCACACACCCCCTCCATTCATCACAGCCCCCCTTCCTTACAATACAGCCCTTCCCCCCTCTTGCAATCCCCCCCCCCCCCCCCAGTCCTACCTTAACAGCTGAGCTGGGCAAAGGACAGGAGGTGCGGCAGGTCTAGACAGAGGCTGGGAGTTACCCAAGTTTTCATGTGAAGAAGCGACTTGAATGGTTGCTAGTACCATCTCATGTCCTAGCAACTCATCACCGGCTTGTTCATTTGAGACGTTGGGCAGCTCATGCCCTCGCTCTAGACCTGCCATGCCTCCTGCCCTCTACCCTGCTGTGAGGATGGCAGCATAACCATTGGGTGGGCAGCTACGACCTGGAGAAGCCACGGTCTGGACAGTACTGTCACTCAGATCCAGAGTGTAGTCTGCCATTTAGTGATGGTGGTTCTAAGGGGGTAATAAAGAGCACACTCAATAGTCTAAATCGCTGGCTATTGCGAAAGGTAAATTTTCAACATGTTCATGGTGCTGCACCACCCTGAGACTATGAGGTTGATTTACTAAAGCTTGAAAGTGCAAAATTTGGTGCAGCTCCACACAGAAACCAATCAGCTTCAAGATTTTATTGTCAAAGCTTGATTGAACAAGCTGAGGTTAGAAGCTGATTGGCTACCATGCACAACTTCACCAGTTTTTGCACTCTCCAGCTTTAGTAAATCAACCCCTATATATACTTATACTTACTTATGGATAAAAAAAATGGTTGCGCGAATGTCCAAGCATTGACGCAAAAGTCACAAATAATATCTGTATTGTACTGTATATAATATGTGTAAAATGTCATTTTCTACTTGTTGCCAAATGTAATATTCCCTAACATTTAATCAATAGCCTGACACTATAGAACATTCGAATGGAAGAGTATGAACCCAGGCTGAATGACAATTAAATTTCTTTTTGAGACAGGGCTTTCTTTTAGCGATATTTTATCACCACTGGGGTTTACGTTTTTTGCTATATAAACGAAAAACTATAAAAAAAAATTTTAGTTTCTGTTATAAAATTTAGCAAATAAATAAGCTTTCTTCATAAATTTAGGCCAAAATGTATTCTGCTCCATTTCTTTGGTTTAAAAAAATAACTCAAATCAATGTATATGTAGCCATGTGCTCCCTTAAGAGTGGCTGATAGTTGTGGTCCACCTGCCCGCTGCCCTCATTCACATGAATTCCCCACATCCAAAGTCACTGAACAGGCCGGTACTTTGTTTTGTGTTGTTTTATTTAGGGGTTTGAACTTGGATAGGGATTAGGGATGACTGTGGGATGCCCAGTAATAGAACATAGGACCTACTATACACACCTCCGGTATATGCACTTCTTCACCTCCAGCACACTACTTGCTGGCCGTTACACTTCTCCTGTACTCCTCTCCAGCACACTACTTGCTGGCCGTTACACTTCTCCTGTACTCCTCTCCAGCACACTACTTGCTGGCCGTTACACATCTCCTGTACTCCTGGTCCGAACGGAAATTTATCAAACTTCCATGATCTCTTCACCACGACTAGCACATGGTGAGGCCTGCTGCAGCCACGTGCAAGGCCTCAGAACCACCCTTTGTGGGTAAGGTTGCAGGTTTCCTTCACTGAAACCATACACCCTCTTTTGTGTAGCAAAATACGTTGGTGCTAGTCGGGCCTTGTGATGAACTACAACTCTCAGCCCATCCATCTTCCAGACCCATCCAGTCTGCCCTGCAGTCTAATGGCTCTCGGCAGGTATTTATTTTGTGTTGGTGTGTAGGATGTGTAAATAAGTGAGTAAGAGGCAAATACAGCATATACAATTTACAGCAATACATATTTTTCGTCCTGGATAATATGTGTCTCTTTATTTTCTGTGACACAGTAACAGCCTATTAATGATCAATATCATTTATCATTTCAGCAGACCTAAAAACTTAGAAGATTAGTAAAGACTAACTATGACTATTTTTAAAAGTGTTACTTCCCCCCTCCGGTTACATATCCTGCATTCGCTGTATAAAAAACATCCGTGTACTTACTCTTTTTTTTAATCTGGTGTGACCACGTGATTCGTCAGTGCTGGCTCCCCAATGTAAGGAAGTGTATGGCCCAGCCTTTGTTAGCGCTCCCTCCTCTCCCCTGCAGCAGCCACTCACTGACACGGGTGCCATAGCTGCTGGATCACAGGACTGGATTGTACCGGATTAAAAAACATATGTACTGTCATATTTGGGGGTCCAGATCACTAGCCAACAGTGGCGGCTGGTGAAGTTTTAGGATGGGGGTGCCAGGCCCCGTCCTTCCTTTTTGACCCCTCCTACTTATCATAAGCCCCACCCCTTATATAATCCACCCACTCTGTCCCCTGTATTCCACATATTGTGTCAGGAGTACACAGCTCAGCATCACAGGACAAAGTATACAGCTCAGCATCACAGGACACAGTATACAGCTCAGCATCACAGGACACAGTATACAGCTCAGCATCACAGGACACAGTATACAGCCCCAGAATCACAGGACACAGTATTCAGCTCAGCATCACAGGACACAGTACAGGCGGTCCCCTAGTTACAAACATCCGACTTACGAACGACTCCTACTTACAAACGAAGGGAGACAACAGGAAGTGAGAGGAAATCTCCCCCTAGGAAGGGAAATTCACTCCTGTAAGAGTTATTATGGGAAAAAGGGGTCTCCACTGATGCTTTATCACCAATCCTTGTTTCCACAACAACACAAAATTTTCAAAATCCAATTATCATTGGGACAGGAAGTGAGGTGAAATCTTCTGAACAGAAACATAGACAGCAAAACAAACATTACAGGGGTGTTACCCCTTCCCTATACTATCCAAAAAAGCTTAAAAATATTTTTTTGGCTGAATCTACACTTAAAAAATGTACCTGTTCCCACTTACAAACAAATTCAACTTAAGAACAAACCTACAGTCCCTATCTTGTTTGTAACCTGGGGACCGCCTGTATACAGCTCAGCATCACAGGTGGGGTAAATTGCAGCCAATATCACAGGTAGGGATAAATTGCAGCCAATATCACAGGTGGGGGTAAATTGCAGCCAATATCACAGGTGGGGGTAAATTGCACCCAATATCACAGGTGGGGGTAAATTGCAGCCAGTATCATAGGTGGGGTACATTGAAGCCAGTATCACAGGTAGGGGTAAATTGCAGCCAACATCATAGGTAGGGGGGTAATAAATGGGGGGATGGATACTATAACCGACGTTAAATGGGGATGGACACTATGACCGAAGT
>BLSH010187220.1:802720-824638 GCA_018402905.1 Glandirana rugosa | reverse complement strand
CCCAGGTGTCGTTCTCCAAATGTATGTATATATAGTATAATAATTAGATATACCAAAAGGTGAGTGTCTTTATATAAGAATTAACCCATATTTCGAGTGTCTTTTTGAATCAGAGGTAATTGAAACTTAATGGAACACTAACTTGAGGTCAAGTGTGTAGGTTTTGGACTAGCATCACAAGTGTGGACCAAGTATCGATTAAACCAAGTCGTTGACTTTCCAATAGTCGTCTACCCAACACCCGTCGATCCCGAGTAATTGGTGAACTTGCAGTGTTGCATGACTGAGTAATTGTCATTCAAATTGTGAGAGCGCTGAAAGCTGAAAATTGGTCTGGTTGTTAAGGGGGTTTAAGTGCCCAGTTGTCAAGTGGTTAATGAGCCCTAGCTGCCCACAACCCATCTGCTGATAACCTTTCAGTTGCTGAACCAAATTAGCTATGAACCAGGTGTGAACACTACGATCAGGTTTTGGATGTGTGAACTGGAGTTCAATCACAAGGTAATTCAAAGTTAATGGAGACTAAGTTTTTCTGTGAGCTTTATACCCAATTAAGAATATATTTCTGTGAGTGGAAAACCATATAGATTAATAATATGATATATATGTATGTAAACCTCTTGCTGTGGACCCAGCAATATGAACATTTTTAGTATTTTCACCATTTTTATGGCCATCTGCATCCAAGAATTCATGTTTCTATCTCCCAGCCGTAATGTACGCATTATACTTTTTAAGCACTTCACGACAATAAGTAGGATATTACATACCTAATTTCAACTACCCACCCCCTTTCTCTCATACTTTTTTCGGTTCTGGTATTCCAAGGAATAATATCTTAATTTTAAATAAATTTGGTTTTTAGGAGTCTTTTAAACATATGGGCGCTTTTTAGGCACTTACCACTACACACTACAGGGGTATACCATCTCCAGATAGCATGTTTACTATCTCCCTATAGATAAAGCCACCCAAATACATGAACACTTCATATTATTTTATTGATAGCGCTGTACAGGCACTTTAACATTTTGGTGAGCGCTGCACAGGCACTTGCGGTGTTCATCCTCCATTCTTAGTGGGAGTGATATGTCCCAGCACTATCACCACTCATGTATTTTGACATATGTGCGTCCATACTAAAGGATTATCTCTTTTATAGAAACGGCATATAATTATCTTATGTCCCACCATATTCTCATTGTCTCCTTAGTGGTGTTTCACTCACGCACATATTAGCTTAAGATCGCTTTAAAACATGTCCACACACACGATAGAACGGATTTATCTTAATCGTCTTAAATTATCTTATGTCCCACCACATTCTCTTTGTCTCCATAGTGGTGCTACATTTACGCACATACTAGCTTAAGATTGTTTTAAGGCTTGTCCACACACACAATAGAACGGATTCATCTTAATTGTCAGTTCTGTGTATCTCTGCCCTGTCAGACCAGAGGTGTCAGCAGAGGAGGTATCAAGCTGATCCCCAGCAAAATGGCCACCACGCATGCGCGGTCCACACCAAAATGGCCGCCGGACCACTTCCTGGTAACCAGCTATAAATGACAGCAATACCATCCAATCCATAGCCCTGAAGAAGTCACATGATGTAACGCGTAGGCTATTTCCTGTATTGCTGAAGACACAGTGAAAGGTGCTTAGACGCCGCTGTGTATATTTTAAAGCGGAGTTCCACCCTAAAGTGGAACTTCCGCTGGTTGCATTCCTCCCCCCCTCAGGTGTCACATTTGGCACCTTTCGGGGGGAGGGGGAAGAGGACACCTGTCTTTAGACAGGTGTCCTTTTCCACACTTCCGGGAGCTCTGGCCAGCGGACGCGGCCGCTGACGTCAGCAGCCCGGCTCCCTCCTCCCTGCTCGCTCTGCTACTGGCCGCCTGGCCAGTAGCAGAGCGCGGCAGAGCTCGCGCATGCGCGGTAAGGTGCCCGGCGTGAAGCTGTACTGCTTACACGTCCGGGTTCCCTTACCCGCGATGGAGGCGGCTGCACCCATCCCCCGATCCGAAGATCGGCGGCGGGTGCCGACATCGCTGGACTCCAGGACAGGTAAGTGTCCTAATATTAAAAGTCAGCAGCTACTGTACGTGTAGCTGCTGACTTTTAATTTTTTTTTTTAGCCCGGACCTCCGCTTTAAAGTTTTGTAGCTTTTTGGATATCTTTTTTATGGTTTTAATTGGGTAAATAAATACTACTATTTTACATTACTACACCATGAGAGCGTCTTGTCTCTTCCCTATTGCCTGAGACGCATGGAGTTCTAGGACCACAGGAGAGGGTGAGCGACCAATTGGTCGTACCAATCGTTTGCCCAGTCCGAGACTCAAAGGAAGCGTGGAAGTGAGGAATAGGACCCAAAGAAACCATGATGTGCACATGATCTTAACTAACAAGGTGAGAGTTCTGTGAGCACTTACTCGATCGGAGCACTCACTGAAGGAATCCTCTTGGGGTGAACACCCCCCTGCAAAAGAGATTCGCTGCACTCAAATGAAGCACCAATGATTTTATATGAACACTTGGAACACGAATCACAGTTATCACTATCACTACAGTTTTAATTAGGACTTTTTAAGAGTGAAACTATTTGCTGAATTTCAATCTATTACAATTACTGTTTTATATCTTCACTGTCACTTTTAATCGCTGGATTATATCACTGCCATTTTTAATGTTTTAGGCTTTATATAGCCAATGCTTTTATAAGATTGTACCCACTGCATTTTTATTGAAGGATTTATTGTATATTGCACTTTATATCGTCTATTTATACCTATATATTTTTACATGCGTTATCCTCATCATTGTATATATTTTTACATCATACACGTATATTTTTACATCAGAATAACGTATGAGATCACTATATATTGACACCTACAGAAATAGGCTGCGCAGTACCATCCATTCCTTTCAATTACATTGCTTATATTGTCATATAGCTAGGTACAGCAGCAACCTAGTCCACTTGCACCACTCCTATCATAGTAGCGCGAGGATACCCCTACCATACTATAAAGTTAAAATGCCCTTCCAAGACCAGAAAACCTTCTGAGGTTTCCAAAAAGCTCAAGGAAAGACAAGTATAGTACAGGTGCATCTAAAAAAATAGAATATCATCAAAAAGTTAATTTATTTCAGTAATTCAATTCAAAAAGTGAAACTCATATATTATTTAGATTCATTACACAAAGAGTGATACATTTTAAGCATTTCTTTCTTTTAAATTTGATGATTATGGCTTACAGCTAGTGAAAACCCGAAATTCAGTATCTCAGAAAATTAGAATATTACATAAGACCGGTAAAAAAAGGATTTTTAATACAGAAATGTTGCGTTACTGAAAAGTATGTACATGTACAGTGTAGTATGCACTCAATAGTTGGTTGGGGCTCCTTTTGCATGAATTACTGCATCAATGCGGCGTGGCATGGAGGCAATCAGCCTGTGGCACTGCTGAGGTGTTATGGAAGCTCAGGTTGCTTTGATAGCGGCCTTCAGCTCATCTGCATTGTTGGGTCTGGTGACCATACCCCACACATTCTCTATGGGGTTTAGGACAGACGAGTTTGCTGGCCAATCAAGCACAGTGATACCATGAACATTAAACCAGGTAATGGTACTTTTGGCAGTGTGGGCAGGTGCCAAGTCCTGCTGTATAATGAAATCAGCATCTCGATAAAGCTGGCCAGCAGAGGGAAGCATGAAGTGCTCTAGAATCTCCTGGTAGAGCGCTGCTCTGACTTTGGACTTGATAAAACACAGTGGACCAACACCAGCAGATGACATGGCTCCTCAAATCATCACTGACTGTGGAAACTTCATTAACTTTTTGACGATAGTCTAATTTTCTGAGATGCTGAATTTTGGGTTTTCACTAACTGTAAGCCATAATAATCAAAATTGAATGAAAGAAATGCTTGAAAGATATCACACTGCGTGTAATGAATCTATATAATATACCAGTTTCACTTTTGGAATTGAATTACTGGAATAAATTAACTTCTTAATATTCAATTTTTTTGAGATGCACCTGTATGCATATTTGAGACGCACCGGTGTGCATATTTACTCTTAAAGTAAATATTTGAGTGCCAATATATTTATTATTGTTTCCTGAGATTCAGTTAGAATGATGTGTGAATCTTGGGTGAAACATGCGGGAATCTTGAGTGTAAAACTAATAAATAGACTCCATGTAATTGTTTTCTAATATACTGTTTCTGCGTGTAACTTACGAAGTGTAGCACCCTCCTAGATTGGTGCTAGCTAGGTTAGATAAGTTTAGTTCTTTAGCTCCTCTGTAATCAGTGGAGTAGTTTGTGATTGCCTCGGGCTACTCTGAGTTTCAGCGGTTGTGAGTTTGACTGCTTCCCTCTGTATTCTGGAAGGTTCTGGAATGTAGTGGATTAGGAGAGATGAATCTACAGCCTGAATATTTATGAGGCCCCAGCCAATCCCTGGGGAAGGGTGCCCAGTAGGTGGCTGGGAGAGTGCATAAATAGTTTGGGGCCTGGAGCAAGGAGGCTCTTTCCCAGGAGAAGTTCCCAGCCTAAAGGGCTGCTGCCCTTCTGGGCAGTTCAGCTGTGTTTCTTTTCATCTGCTGATCGAGGTCCCAGCTGGTTTTATCTGGGGATTTGGTATGAGGACTCTACAGGGCACGTGTCTGACTGATTGGAAGGAGGTATCCTAATACCCAAGGACATTTGTGAGTACAGACCTGTGTGTGTGATCCCAGTGACTGTGTGCTCTTTCTATCTCCCCTTGCATCAGTGTTAACCGTGCTGAAAGGTGGACATTTCTTATGGGGTCTCTGGGTGGCTCAATCCATTACTAGCTGCTGCAAGAACTATGCTAGGAAGCTCTGAAAAAGAGGAAATTGCTACCTTACATTGCCGGAGTATCCTACAGCTACCCTACACCCCATCCAAGTTCAAGTTTAATAAAGCATAAAAAAAGAAAAAAGGATACCCCTTGTCCAAGAAGATTGGTGCTTTCTGTGGTCTTTGGCGCCGGTGTGCGCGCGCCGGAAACGGCACAAAACAGGGTTACTTAAGCTTCCTGTGCTCTGCAGCCAGTGCTGTGTGATCTACAGCATTTAGTGTGTGTTCCCGAGCAACCTGCGACCTGATTATTTGTTCCTGCCTTGACCCTGCTGATTTCTGCCTGCACCGACCCCCGGCTTGCCTACGACCACTCTCCTGCCTGATCCTTTTGTACCTCTGCTGCCAGCCTGTTGATGACCCTGTCTGGACCTGACCACCCACCAGCCTGCTCCTTCTGTACCGCACCGCCAGCCCGTTCACGACCCGGCCTGTAGGACCACGCTTCAGTTGAACAAGTGCACCAACGGACTTCCTACCATCACAGTGGCCCAGTCCGACCCTCGTGCCATCCTGCACTCCTGAGCCACCTGTCTGCTCTACCAGGGGCTCCCGAGTCAGGGTAGTAAGGGGGGTTGCCTACTGCATAAGTCAGACTCTTCCACCAGGTACGTGACAGTATCAGACAGCCATGTCCGAGTCTGCGCAGGGGCCCTCCCCTACGAATGAACTCTGTATACACTTGGCCGGCCTTACTCGACCCTTCAAGATGATTACATGCGGCTGGAAGGCCGAGTCCTGGAGCTCTCCGCAACCCCCGTATCCGGGCCCGACCCGCTTCCTGGTCACACCCTCACCACTCTGCCTATGGAACCCGAGGTACCTCTACCTGAACGGTTCGCGGAGGACCGTAGGAAATTTCTGACTTTCCGCATCTCATGCGAATTATATTTTGCTCTCCAACCCTGCACCTTCTCCCAAGAAGCCACCAAAGTGGGGCTGGTCATTTCCGTGCTCCAGGATGAGCCCCAGGCCTAGGTTCATCAGCTACTTGAGCAGAAGACCCCAGAAACCACCAACCTTACGCGCTTCTTCTTGGCCATGGCGCGATTATATGGGGACCCGCACCAAGCCGCCACAGCGGAAGCTGCTCTCTATGCACTCCAGCAGGGCCACCACACAGCAGAGGACTATGTGGCTGAATTTTGGTCCTGGAGCACCGACACTGCATGGAACACTGCAGCCCTCTGCTTTCAGTTCCGGTTGGGTCTGTCTGAGCCACTCAAGGATGAGTTAGCTCCTGTGGATGTTCCCCAGACCTTGGACACTCTGACTGATCTGGCCATCCAGATCGACCGCCATCTGTGGGAGCGCAGCTCCGAAAGATTGGTCACCCCCTGGCGCCCGGTCCTCACCCCGGAGGAGAGACAGAGGTGTGTGACCCACGTTCTGTGTCTATACTGTGGAATTCCTGGACACATGGTGCGATCCTGCCCAGCCAAGTGGGGTAAGGGCTCCTACCCCATCAAGGGGGAGTTTCTGTCCTTGACAAGCCCTAAGACTCACTTGGTGCTCCCCATCACTTTGCAGCTGCCCGACGGAGACATCTCGGTCCGGGCAATTATAGACTCTGGGGCTTGCAGATTTTTGTGGATTTGAATTTCGCAGCCCAGCATCAGATTCCTCTCAAACCCAAAGCCCACCAGATGACCCTCCACCTGGCTGATGAGTCCACTATTAAATCGGGCACTGTTACTCATGAGACTGTCCCTCTTCCAGCCCAAACACCAGATGGTCACTCAGAACTACTACTGTTGGACGCCATTGCGTCCCCTCTTTTCCCTGCCATCCTCGGGCTCCTTTTGCTTCAGGCACACTGCCCACACATCGACTGGGTCACTGGCAACTTTCAATTCACATCCTCCTACTGCCTCCTCCACTGCTTCCAGCAACCTCGGGATCCTGCCCTTACTGTACCTAGTCCGGATTCTGACCCTCTTGCAGAGACCCGCCTGGCCATCCCCACGGAGTACCACGAATTCCTGGACGTATTTAGCAAGAAGGGGTGGATGTCCTGCCACCACACCGACCCTATGATTGCTCAATTGAGTTATTACCAGGGGCAGAGGTATACCCACTTTCTGAATTGGAACTAGCAGCCCTTAAGGTCTACCTGGATGACAATCTGAAGTCTATTTCAAAGACTCTGTTCGGCCACGGTCTTCTCTAAATTAGACCTCAGAGGGGCCTATAATCTCATCCACATCAGGGAAGGGGATGAGTGGAAGATGGCCTTCTGAACCCGATTTGGCCACTACGAGTACTTGGTCGTGCCGTTCGGGCTACGCCCCGGCCACCTTTCAACATCTTGTCAACGACGTTTTCCGGGACTTCCTTGACCTATTCGTAGTGGTGTATCTTGACGATATCCTCATATTTTCCTTGTCCCTGGAAGAACATCGTAGACATGTTAAGAGCGTGCTGAGACGCCTTCGCCAGCATGGATTATATGCTAGGGCTGAGAAGTGCGCATTTGAATGTTCAATCATCTCCTTCCTGGGCTTCATTCTTTCTGTTTCTGGCATAACCATGGACCCCCAGATGGTCTCCGCAATTGTAGAGTGGGCAGCACCTACCAACAGGAAAGCGGTTCAATGCTTTGTTGGCTTCGCCAATTTCTATAGAAAATTTATCATGGGGTTCTCAGCTGTCATCGCCCCCATCACCCAGTTAACAAAGCAAAACACACGCTTCCTTTGAACTTCTGAGGCCCAGGCGGCATTTCAGTTGCTCAAGAAACTCTTCACCTCCGCACCAGTCCTAAAACATCCGGACCCTACTCTACCTTATATTCTGGAAGTGTCCGAGACGGCGGCGGGAGCAGTACTTTCGCAAAGGCAGGGGCCTAAAGCCGCTCTTCACCCCATTGCCTTCTTCTCCCAGTTGACACCTCCGGAGAGAAACTATAATGTGGGAGACAGAGAATTGCTTGCTATTAAATCCGCCCTGCAGGAATGGCGGTATCTGCTAGAGGGAGCCTCACATCCGGTTTTAGTATTCACCGATTATAAAAACCTGGAATATCTGCGCACAGCCAAGAGACTAAAACCCTGTCAGGCTCGCTGGGCCCTCTTCTTCTCGTGGTTCCAGCTCCACATCACGTACAGGCCCAGGTCGAAAAAGTGAAACCAGATGCCCTTTTAAGGATGTTTCACAAGACAGGGGAGACTCCCCCACCTGACACGATCCTCCCTTCTCGGAGCTTTCTATTAACCCAAGAGGATCTCCTCTCCCAAATCAGATGGTTTCTTGCCAGGTCCTCCATCTCACAGGACCCCAGACAGAGAGAACGAACCAGACCTTAGAGCAGTACCTCAGGTGCTATTCTTCATTCTCTCAAGACGACTGGGTCTCCCTGCTGCCGGTAGCTGAATTCGCCTAAAATAACTAGGTTCACTCAGCCACCAATCAGTCACCGTTCTGGGCGAATCTCAGCTACCATTCCTCCTTCTTGCCTGACCTGGTAACAGAAAGTTTGGTGCCTGTTGTACAAGACATTGCTGGCTTCCTGTGGAAAACAACAAGCTCCTGCGGGAGATATTATCCCAGTCGCAGGAATGCAACAAGCGAGCTTTTGACAAAGGGAGACAATGGGAGTTGAACCTGCAACCGGGGACCAAGCTTGGTTAGCCATTAAGAACTTAAAATTGTCCTGCCCCTCAAAGAAGCTGGGACCAAAATGAATCGGCCCCTTTCCAGTCAAGAAGAAGATTAACAGGGTGGCGTATATGCTAAGCATCCCTCCTTTTTTTTTAGGTATACCCGGTGTTTCATGTATCTCTATTGAAACCCGTAACCAAGGACCACTTTCTGGTGAGGACTCCCCCACCTGACACGATCCTCCCTTCTTGGAGCTTTCTATTAACCCAAGAGGATCTCCTCTCCCAAATCAGACGGTCTCTTGCCAGGTCCTTCATCTCACAGGACCCCAGGCTAACCCAGCACGACGGATTGTGGTGGTATGGTGCAAGGATCTTTGTCCCTGAGGAACAACGTCTGGCAGTCCTGGAGCTATGCCATGACCACAAATTAGCAGGACATTTTGGTGGTCGTAAGACTGCGGAACTACTCGCACGCTCCTTCTGGTGGCCTCTGGTTGACAAGGACTGTAAAGAATATGTTAAGGCCTGCCCCACCTGTGCTCACAACAAGGTCGACAGGACCAAAGCCTGGGGGCTGCTAAATCCGCTGCCTGAACGCCCGTGGTCACATGTTTCCATGGACTTTATAGTGGAATTGCCCCCGTCTGCAGGATTCTCCACCATCTTTGTGGTAGTAGACAGTCTCACTAAGATGGCACATTTCATCCCCATGAAGGGCGCACCTACTGCTACCCAAACTGCAGAAACCTTCATCAGAGAGATAGTCCGTCTCCACGGAATCCCAGCCAACATCGTATCTGATTGGGGAGTGCAGTTTACGTCTCGGGTCTGGAAAGCTCTCTGCTCTCTGTTGGGAATTGAATTAGCATTCTCCTTCGCTTACCACCCACAAACCAGTGGCCAGACGGAGAGAAGGAACCAGACCTTAGAGCAGTACCTCAGGTGCTATTCTTCATTCTCTCAAGACGACTGGGTCTCCCTGCTGCCGGTAGCTGAATTCGCCTATAATAACTCGGTTCACTCAGCCACCAATCAGTCACCGTTCTGGGCGAATGTCGGCTACCATCCCTCCTTCTTGCCTGACCTGGTACCAGAAAGTACAGTGCCTGTTGTACAAGACATTGCTGGCTTCCTTGTGGAAAACAACAAGCTCCTGCGGGAGACATTATCCCAGTCGCAGAAATGCAACAAGCGAGCTTTTGACAAAGGGAGACAAGGGGAGTTGGACCTGCAACCGGACGACCAAGCTTGGTTAGCCACTAAGAACTTAATATTGTCCTGCCCCTCAAAGAAACTGGGACCAAAATTAGTCGGCCTCTTTCCAGTCAAGAAGATTAACAGGGTGGCGTATGAGCTAAGCCTCCCTCCTTCTCTTCGGGTACACCCGGCGTTTCATGTATCTCTGTTGAAACCTGTAACCAAGGACCACTTTCTGGGGAAGAGAACGGCTCCACCTGAAACAGTTGTAGTGGATGGTGAGGAAGAGTATGAGGTCGAGGCAATCCTCGACTGCAGAGTGAGAGGGGGTGTGACACAGTTCTTGATTAAGTGGAATGGGTACGGCCCAGAAGAAAATTCCTGGGAACCTGAGGAACACATCCATGCCAAAGAACTTGTCAGTGTCAGGGCCTTTTGGAGGAATCGCCCTGAGCTGAAGGCCCGGCTGGGCATCCGGAGGCTGCCCCTTGGGGGGGGGGGGCAATGTCAGAGAAGATCGGTGCTTTCTGTGGTCTTTGGCGCCTGTGCGCGTTCGCCCATGCGTGTCCGGCACTAAACAGCATTACTTAAGCTTCCTGTGCCCTGCAGCCAGTGCTGTCTGATCTACAGCATTTAGTGTGTGTTCCCAAGCAACCTGCAATCTGATTATCTGTTCCTGTGTCCCGACTTGCCTTGACCCTGCTGATTTCTAACTGCATCGCCCCCGGCTTGCCTACGACCACTCTCCTGCCTGATCCCTTTGTACCTCTGCTGCCTGCCTGTTGATGACCCTGTCAGGACCCGACCACCCACCAGCTTGCTCCTTCTGTACCGCACCACCAGCCTGTTCACGACCCGGCCTATACGACCATGCTTCAGTTGCCCGAGTGCACCAACGGACTTCCTACCATGACCCAGTCTGACCCTCGTGCCATCCTGCATTCCCGAGCCACCTCTCTGCTCTACTAGGGGCTTCCGAGTGAGGGTAGTAAGGGAGGCTGCCTACTGCATAAGTCAGACTCTTCCACCAGGTACGTGACACCCCTAGACTATTTACTGAGCCAGAGGAGTGACTGAGACTGTGGGACTATTCAGCAGGCCCTTTTGGGGATGAGCACTACATCTAACTAAAGGGGAGACCACTTACTTCCCCTGCATTGGGATTGGGCGGCTGGCATATAAGCCTCTTCCTTGCAGAAACCTTCTCCTGGTCACTGGTATTGCCACAGAGTCTGATGCTCATAAGGTATTTGTGCTTTAGGAGGGGTATCCTTTTTTGGGGAAAACTTTTCAAAGAGTCACTTTAAATAGTCATGCATGGTGACTACTGAGAAAATGGCTACTCTATGTGCAGTAGGACACCTCTACATAGAGAGTTAGGCATGGAACACGATCTAGGAGCAGTAACTTAGGTTGGCCATAAATGGGTGTATATGCCCCAAAAAACATAGAGAGATATTTTCATCATCATAGATCTTGAATAAACAGCGGGACCTGCAGCAATCCTTCCCTGACGCTGACAACAGTGGCACGTGTGCTGTACTTAAGATTCTTACTCTACTCCACAGAAGAATGAAGAAATAGGAAATGTTTATAGGGGGATATTTCAACACAGGAGAGAACCTCAAGAAGGATGTGCTGTAACTGGAGAAGGTTCAGAGAAGGGCAAAAAAGCTAATAAAGGGACTAGACCGCAGGGATAAGCAATTAGCAGACCTCCAGCTGTTGCAAAACTACAAGTCCCATCATGCCTCTGCCTCTGGGTGTCATGCTTGTGGCTGTCAGAGTCTTGCTATGCCTCATGGGACTTGTAGTTCTGCAACATCTGGAGGTCTGCTAATTGCATATCTCTGGACTAGAGGATCTCAGCTATGGGGAATGACCACAAGCATTAAACTTAGAAGAGACACTTGAGAGGGGATATGATAGTGATATACAAATACCTTACTGGTGACCCTAGCATAGGGAAAAAACTTTTCAGTGAAAGAGGGTTTAAAAAGTCACACAGCCATTCACTGAAATAGGAAGAGAAGCAGTTTAACCGTTATCTGAGGCAAAACAAGTTCCTTTGACTGCCTGAAGTGCTTACCTTGGAAAATAAGTGGTTAATTTGGGAAAGGTAAACATTCCTAAGAAAGGTAGGATAAGCTGTGCTTTAATTGTCAAAATGTCACAGTCAGCAGGCAGTCATAATCATCGCTTGTTAGGCCTTGTGTACATATTTTTTGACTTGTCATCTACCATGGGGTAAACCACAAAGCCAATATTTGCAAAGGTACAGCCTGTTCTCTCTGTAAGACTCAGTGTACTGTGGACATATAGTGGACAAATGTTCAGTACAATCCTAAATTTTGTGTGACACTACTGCTACACTATAGCTTAGTGTGGCTGAAGATACCTGAAAGACAAGAATATTAGAAAAATTTAAAAAATAAGCTATAGCAGTCTTGATGACAACATGGAGCACATTTTATAGACTATATAACTAATAAAATGTTCTACATTGCTTAAAGGGGTATGTAAAGTCAGAAGTTTTTTTTTTATCTTAATGCATTCTATGCATTAATATAAAAAGCCTTCTGTGTGCAGCAGCCCCCCTCAGGCACCCTAACACTTACCTGAGGTCCCTCTCCGTCCAGCGATGTCCACGAGTATCTTAACCCTCCGAGATCTTCCCTCCTGATTGGCTGAGACACCGCCATTGGCTCCCGCTGCTGTCAATCAAAGTCAGCTAGCCAATCAGGAGAGGGGTGGGGTGGGGCCGGGGCGGGCTTTGACTTGGCTCAGGTTCCCCCATAGCAAGTTGCTTGTTCTGAGGGCAATCAACAGTGGGAAGGGGCGGGGAGAGCCGAAGAGAGACCCGAGAAGAGGAGGATCTGGGCTGCTCTGTGCAAATCCACTGCAAAAGAGTAGGTAAGTATAACATGTTTGTTATTTTTATAGGAAAAAAAAAATAGACTTTACAATCACTTTAAAGTGGAGTTCCACCCAAAAGTGGAACTTCCACTTTAAGAGAAGGTGACCCCCTGACATGCCATAATTGGCATGTCATTTTTTTGGGGGGGGGGGCCATAGACCCTGTTTTCACAGGGTCCCAGGTCCACTTCCTCTCCTGGTGCCAAGGAGCCACGTCACAGGTCCCAGAAGATAAGCCGAGCCATTCACAAGCCGCAGCGCGACTCGCGCATGCGCAGTGAGAGCCCAGCTTTGAAGCCAAAGCCGGGTGCCCACACTTGTGATGCCAGTGCCGCCAAGGGGAGGGGGAGACGAGCGAGCACCGGCACATGCATTCTGAAGGGACAGCATACCCGTGCTGTCCCTTCAGATCTATGTGTCGAGGCTGTGACTCCTGCATGCATGCGCAGGAGTGACATTATCGTGGCTCAGCCATTCAGAAGGTTGGGGGACGCAAACGTGGAAGGAAGACCAGATGGAGATGGAAGCCCTGTCAGCGGTGACACCGCACCGCTGGAGGGCTTCATTCTAAGGTAAGCATTTCACAATGTGCTAGTATGCAATACATACTAGCACATTATGTCATTGTCTTGCAAGTTTTCTTTTTTTTTTTTTTTAAAAGGCCGCGGTTTACTACTGCTTTAATAAAAACTCATCATGCTGTCGATAGTTGCCTTGGTGCCAGCTTTCCTTTTGGATAGGACATAAGCAAAGGTTACCTTTAGTGAAAACCACATGTCGAATAGATTAAAGCTGTCAGTGTGGGTAAAATTGACTTCAAAGTCCTAAGCATTGCTATTGCTCAGTGAAGCCTCCATCACATTAAAAAGGCTAATACAGAGTTCAGACACTATAGCTTTAGATTGACTGATCCTTTACAGAGTTTAGATTAACTGAGCTTTTCATGGGCCGAGCAAACCCAACTTGTACATGTAGGCAGCTACATAAATACTATCGCTTGAATCAGTTTGACAACGAACGTCACAAGTACCTCAGCCCAGGAAACAATGAAGTGAAATTCAGCCTGTGAGTCACTGTGTAATCTGAAGCCAAAAAATGTCATTTCTCATTTTCTGTTCCTGTATAACCAGATCTCAAGAAACTAGGTAAAGAGAATTTGGGCTACATATTATTTTAAGATTCACTATTTGCACCTTTCCCAATAAGTTGAAATGTACATTTAATAATTACTGTGTTGTACACAACAAAAAATATTTATCATTTATTTATCATAGACACACAGAGCATAGCTTGACCCCGCCCCCCCCCGCTCCCTCCTCACTGGCTAAGATTGACAGCAGCGAGTGCCATTGGCTGTCTCTGAGCCTATGAGGAGCAAAAGAGCCCAGAGAACTGCTGTACTCATGCACAGCACTGGATTGAGAAATATCATCTTAAAAAATTGCTAACAGTATAGCAAAGTATAGCAAAAGGGCTATATTAGAATCATCAGTGCTCAACTAAAAACATGTACATTACCCCATGGGTATATACAGTACATATATTAAAGGACTAGAATAGAAAAATATTTTATTCCAGTAATTGTATTCAGAAGGTGATTCTATCTTATGCTGTCAAGCCAAAATTGAAATATCAGTTTTGGGTGGAAGCCTTTTTTTATTGCTCGCTCACATGGGCGCAGAGGACCACACAAAATGGAATTCAGTGTATATCTGCATCTGTTGTTTACTTACAGCCTGGCCAGCAGCCTGTACAAATCAATGACAGGCTTACAGATGTTTTGGCTGAATGCAGATTGGAGCACTTAAATATCTCCATACACAAATATAGGGTGGAGAGAGTCAAATGTCCAGTATGAATATTTAACATGTCCCAGCCAATCCCTGGAAGGAGGCGTCAAGAAGGTGGATGTGGAGGTGATAAATATTTGGGAGGATTTTCTAGAGCGTTCTTTCCTCTTCAGGGATGGTTCCAGTTCTCCTGGGGCTGCTGTCCCTGGGAGACAGCTATATTGAGATAAGAATTGCAGTTTGGGCTTAAGAAAGTGATGGGCTGAGGGCCTGGAGAAGATTATTAATAGATTTTTTCTAGAGAGCACTGTCCTGAAGTCCTGGTCTGGAGAAGGATCTTATATCTCCCTCACTGAAGAACTACCTGTGGAAGCTGGGTGACAGTGAGCTCCTGGAACATTGTAAGACCTACTTTGGGACTTTCCTGTTTGTCTGCAGCTATAGGGATTTGTGTTAGGAGTTTGTCTTCCCATTGATCAGTTTTGGAGAATCCTGAACCCCTCTCCTGTTTCAAGGTACCCAGCAATAAATTATAAAAAGTCTCTAGATTTCTAAAGTCTCCTAGACTGAGCCTATATTGTCAGTGTGCATGGTACTGTGCTTGTGACTGGCAGCCTCTGTACTAGCAAGGGAGACCTGGGTATATTCTCTGGGGGTGAGCAATACATTACCATCTGTGTCTCATTTGAGAGATTTCTCTTCACTTCCTGTCCTGTAGACTCAACAGAAAGTGAGAGAATATCTTTCCTTTTCCAAAAAAAAGTTTTATTGAAGGAGATAACGCGAATTACAGTATCATCTTATAAAAGACAAGTAAATATGTAAATACAAAGCGGTATTTGTTGTAGGTATATGAAATACAACTTATGCATAAACAAACAGCATGAACAATGATCGATCCTAAGAGGATTTGTAGAACTGGTTAGTAAAAATGAAAACTCATCTGTAATGGAGTTTGTGAGTGGTGACATTATGTACAGTTAGGAATTTCATTTTATCTTTATGTTATAGAAGGGATTAGGGAAGGGTCTTTATAGTTGGTTAGTCTTTTGAATGGTTGCGTGAGGGATGAGTCTAGGTGGTTAACTGATGTCTCGCTAAAGGGGTGTTCCAAAGGGAATAGCGAATTACTATTGGATGTTAGGAGATATGCCTAATGACTAGGCTAGGGTGTTTGGGGGTATATGGATTGAGGGAGGTAGGATGGAGGAGAAAGGAGTGAAGTGGGGGTAGTAAGGGGTGGAGAGATATGAAAGGAATATTGGTCGGGGGCAATGACTTCTCAGTGTCCACCAAAAGCCTTAATTTGTCTACGCGATTGTGTGGCATTATATGTAAAAGTGAAAAGTTGGTGAGTATACCAGTGATGTGCTTATGGTTAATTATCTTGACATAAGTCCTCCCCAGCTCATCCCTTGGGTAGGGGCAGGAGGCCTTGTGACAAAGGTAAAGAATAGGACCTGTATATGGTATTGCTCAGTCAGTTTTGACTTGCTAGCTTAGGGGAGCATTATGTGTCTGACCCATCAAAGTCATGTATTCGTCTGTAGTTTGGAAGTGAATCCAGCAAGCCCAGGTGTGTGAGAATTTAGCTGGGGAGTCTTTAGCTATATGGATTAATTCTTTCATCTCTGCAATTCTATTGATGTGATTGAACCATTCAGGAGAATATTTTTCTAATGTGAGGAAAATCCCATTTTAGGCACTTGTCACAGGTTCAAGTGTCCCCATTGGAATATTTCCCATCTATTTAAAATTTTTGATTTTCCCTCATTTTCATTCCCATTGATATTGGTGTTTAGGACAATAAAATTGATCTCCCTAAAGCTGGATACATATTATCCAATTTTTGTTGCCAATTTCCTTTAGATTTACCTTCAACTATGTAGTACAAGGGCCCGCCTGATTGCATACAATTTGAAAGTGTTTAGGCTTTGGCAAATCTAAAGGAAAGATGTACAAGAAAATTGTAAAAAAAAATTGTGTATAGTCAGCTTAACAGGACACATAAAAGAAAATCTGACAGCAGTCCCAACCCCTCACTGTCTAAATCTAAAAAAGAAAAAAAAAATCTGCCTTCAGTTATACACTGTCACTCCATCCTGATCCACACTCCCTCACTGCAGGAGTTCACCTTGTATATGTGATGTGTGCTGGTGTCAGAAAGCTTTGCAGTTTTTTCTGGGTGGATGAAGCCACTGCCCCTCATGTGGCAGTGCTTTGGCCTGGGGATTGGCTGCTATGTCAAGCACTGTCACTTTGGGAAAGTCATGCTTCCCCATGCTTAGATTCCCTGCTTTGTTTAGGCCCATTGACACCAGGGCAATTAGCTGCAGTGCTTTTAACATGCACTAACGTGTGTTGTGATAAAGAATATGTTACCCCAACATTTCATATTCCTGATATGTGCCTGCTGTACCATGTACTTGTATGAAAAAGTATCCTGTTCTCTTTGCATTGCTTCCTTTGTGTGAAATATCTGGTCTCATTGCTTTCCTATCAAAAACTAACAGCACTAGGCATGAGAGCACAGCGTGGTCAGTTATCTAGCTGTGCTGGGAACTCAGCCTGCTCTCCTCCAATGATCAGACTTGTATTTGCATGCCCCTCCCTCACCTGCACAGCCATTCACTGGCAAGACCATGGTGCTGCTGTTTCTACTCCCCTAGCTCTTATGCAGCTGAGAACAGATGGTGTGTGATCATTTACAAAAAAGGGAAAACAGTAGTTATGTTTTTTTTTAAACAAATGTTCTACTTTTTCTTTCGATTTTAAAGGGAATGGATTGTTTTACAGGGTGTGGCATTTATCTGAATGGGCTGCCAAATGCAAAGTAATGAATGGAATGCAATAGAATCTTACCCCCTGCGCTTTTGGTAAAGCAGGCCACAAGGTGCATTGTGAAGGTGCATTGGGGTTACATTAAATATGAATGTCACTACAGTACAGCAATGCTCAAAGTGTGCTTTACCGCTGTTCAGTGGTGTAGACGATAGATAGAGCAATGGAATGAGTGCTCTACTAGAATGGGGAGAAGCTGGTCAGATATCTCACAGTGCCCCATTTGGGAGTTGAATGTTTCTGTTTAGGGCAATAAAGGATGGAGGGAGAATTGCATGCACGTCAGCACTGGGGTTAAGGAAAAAACATTGACTGTGTAGCACTAACCCCATTGGGGTTGCAGAGGACTGGGTTCCCCTCTTCTACACAGCCAGGCAATTAGCATTTTCAGCATTCATCCAGACACAAGGATCATGTTTTATTAGGAGTTATAACTTGGATGGGGAATAAGAATTATGGAATTCCCAACTTGATAGCAACAAAGATCATGGACAACTTCCTCCCTATGTACAACTGCTGCGTAACACTATGTGATTCATTATTATTTCATCTGTCTCTCACTATCTGGTTTATTATTGCTTTGTGTCTTTAAGCTGTCTGCTTCTGTCTAAGCTGGACTCTCCCACTGTACTTTTGTATATCTCCCCCCCTTTCTTCTTTCTGGTATCATTCCTGAGTATGCTGCCTTGATTGAAGGATGGAAGGTACCAGCATTTTTCAAATATATTTTGTATAAAGTGCACAAAGTGCTTTTGCATCTCTGGTTTCCTGCTTAAGTTGCGCTTTAAGGAGGAGAATCTACTGATGGCCTGCTGCAAGTTGTTGTGCAATCTCTCTCTTGGGAGACGAAAAGGTAGGGATGCTACCCAATTATTGGAGTCATCTTGAAAGAACTCATTGTCCATTACTTTGATAAATTCTTTGTCTTCCATTGAAGGAGCCAATATATCATCTTCACTGGTTTCATTAAACACTATAGAGCCGAGGTCATCATCATGACAGGAGAAAGGGCTTGTGTTACCTGAGATACCATGTTGCTATTCACGGCTTCATCTTCTCTTTCACCCAGTAGTGATGTGGGCATGGCTCAAAGTAAGTGTTTCGGCCATTCGGCAGAACATTTGTCTTAAATGACGAAATGTTGGTAGGTCTCTTCATTTTACCTATACAGACGTTGCCTTAGATGACCCAACCTAGGTCCATGCGCTGGGCAAATGGGGCATCTGGGGGTCCACTGACTTGTCTGTGTACCTTGTGAACTCTTGGAATGTTACTTCCCAACAGAAGAAGAATTTGAGGATCTTTGTCAAGCGGTGGTATCTCATTTGCCATAACCTTCAGGTGAGGATGATGGAAGGCAGCAGCTGGAGTAGGGATTTCTTCCCTGCTAGCAGGTATCTGATTGCACTCAACAAGTGTAGGTAGGGGTAGTTGCAAGTTACCTTTGAGAGAAGATACAATGAGTCCTTCTTCCAGAAACCTCTATAGTTCCACTACAAGCACCCAAGGTGTAAGGATGAGCTTAGCCTTTTATTTCAAGTGGATCAAACAGTTCTGATTTTGCAAGTGATCTATTGCTCTGATCATCTAAGATAGCATATGCCTTTAGAGTCTTTTCTGGTTAATCCTTGTGGTAAATGTTCACCAGGCACATTTTAGCACAGGACTTATCTGTCACAACCCATGGGGTCAGGTGACAGGTGCGCACCACTGGAGTGCGAATTGCACAAGGGTTGTGAAGTGCACCACAAAGGTTGTAGACCTATGGCTGACTGCTGCTAATGAGTTCCAGCTGATACGGGAAGAGGGCCCCCTGGAGCACGGACACTGAAACACAGGGAGCTAATGCATCGGTTTCCCCAGGGCGCGGAGTCTAAGAGCCAGTGGGTGTTCACCAGTGCCTCTAGTGGTGAGGATGGATTTGGCTGCAACTGGATCCAGGTCGCAGCCCCCGGGGTCCCCTAGCTCACGCTCGGCTGGCTACAGGTGGAAGAGAGGAAGCAGCAGCACAGGAACAGCAAAGAATAGTCAGAGGTAATAGCAAGGGTCAGGGCTACAAGCAGACAGGACAAACAGAGAACAAGCCGAAGATCGAGGTATCAGGCAGGCAAGGATAGTCAGACAAGCCAAAGATCGGTACATGGAATAAGACTCAGAGCAAACGAAAGGAATAACCACGCACAAAGCCAAACATGGACAAACGTTGATCAGCAATGCAGGCTTGCACTGCCAGATATTAGATCCTGTTCCCAATTAAGGCCTGGGGTGGAGACTCGCTGAGGAGGGCCTACTAAAGCACACAGGTGAGGGAGGCTCAGCCTTTAATTGGACACATGCAGCAAAGGTAGGCACGAAAATTGTCAGTTAAAGCGGCGCAGTGCCGTATCGCAAAAATGGCTTGGTCATTAAGGGGGAAATCCTTCCGGTCCTTAAGTGGTTAAGGACTAGAAACTCTCAGTCTCTTTAGAAAGTAGGACAAAGTGTTGTAAGCTGCATCCTGGAGTGCCTCAAACTCTCTTGTAGACACTGATCCCAGCTCTACAAATTGCCCACTTGGCTGCTTCTTCTACTCGTCTGACTCTTCACCAGCCTACCTGACTGACTCTTCACCAGTCTACCTGACTGCTCCAGAGATCCCAGGTCAAGGTTAAGAAAGATTTAAGCACACTGTTATCTTCCAGAGAGACCTGGTACATGTGGCAGTCTCTTCCCTTGTAAGTTCCCGCACTGTGCTGTAGTCCTCACACTGTCCTCCTTGCTCCCTCTGCCTCTCAGGGAAGACTCCTTCCAAGCTGCTTTTGTTGGCAGGATCCTCCCAGGCTAGCCTGAGCCCTAGCCGAGGCAGAGCACCCCCCCCCCCAGACTTGGGGGTTGGCCTCAAGGGCTACCTACAGTCCCCTCAGCACTCCATCTACATTTTCCACCTGACTTCCCCCTGCCAGCATAACTGATCCATACTTAAGGGCTGGCTTAACCCCCTGCTAGGCCCACTGCCTGGGGATTGGCCAAGCTCCCCTTTGTATGCAAATCAACCCTCCTAGCCTCCACCCTCCAGTTTCCAGAACATTCTCCAACTTTCCAGAACCAGGGGGAGGCACCAGAGAGCTGCCTGCATGAGTCATCCAGCCCTGAACTCCAGTTTGTTTTACTGTCAGAAGGTGGCACTACCGCTGTCCCATAAGGGGCGGGGGTATAGAGATCAATTTTTAAGTCCTGGGTACTCCCCTGGGGAGGGATCATCATCGGAGTTCCTAGCTAGTGGTAGAATCCCCGGACTAGGGTCCTGCCTCACTGAGACACGTCAGCATAGACGTCACAGGCAGGAAGTAATCTGGATGTAACCTGGAAGTTCGGATTTGTTTACATCAGGAGCGTGCATTCCAGACGCCGGAAGTTCTACCCGGCTCTATAGAGGAAGCAGACAGGGCGCCATTCTGCGATACACAAATTAATCTGGCAGTACAGGTAAGAACCGCTGCAGTACAGGTAAGAACTGCTGCTCAAGTCACCCAACAGAGACCTGTACACATAGCTACCCTGGATCTCTAGAGTGACACAGTGGTCTGGAGGTTTCATTCTGAGGATTGTCAGCCTATCGCTATATGTGTAATAGTGGATATAGCCCCTCCAAAACTCTGGATACAATTACAGATCTATGGTTAGAAGATTATTTCATGGCTGTATGATTTTACATGCTTATCCAGATTATGTCTGGTAAGAGTATATAATTATATCTTCCTTGGTGGTGGTCAACATTGCATGTGAGTGGAAGTCACACCGTATTTGCTTAACCCAATTGAGGACTGCATTATACCAAATCACAGATTGAACTGTTACCAGGAGAAGAGATATACTTTTATCTATATATACACTTGGACACTATATGGCACCTTATTTGCACTTTATTATATTGTGATATCTGTTTCATATTTTATTTTTATTATGTTATGTTTAAATTTAAATGCCAAACAGGTATTTTCTTTTAGCGCTGCACGTTATTGCACTTTCAAGAACTGCTCCCCGACCTAAATCAGACAGGCCTAGGCTACACTATGATCCAATGAGACTGTCATCGCGGAAGGGGCCCAGTGCAGCAAGTGTCCACCTGTTAAGCTGAGACTGGGGGGTTAAAGTTGTTTTGGACTCAGATGTCTATCAGTATTGCATTGTGATAAGTAGAGCAGAACACAATTAGAGACAGATAGGCCCTCCCTTCTGACTTCACAAGTGTTAGGCTCCGTCCCATTTTTTGCGGGAAGGGGAGGAGACTGTACCCTAGAACCATATAAATAAGGTGCCCTCATGGTGTTGGATCAGCTCTGAGGAAGGGGGCTTGTTTCCCGAAACACGTTAGCTTTCCAACCAACCACTGAGGCCTGATGCCCATGCCACTGAAGTGTATATGATATGCGCTGTTTTCACTCATGTTTGTGAGTATGTTTTTGGCTTTCTAAATAAATTGTGCCGTTTTAAAGGTTTGCACCCTCCCTTTTTATTTGTTTTTAGACTGTTTGTAGTTTCCCAGCTCAGGGAGAGCAGCATCACCTTAACCACTTGCCGACCGCCGATCGGAGATTGACGGCGGCAAAGTGGCTCTGTAACGCAAAACGCCGTCATACGACGGCGGCTGCGATACAGAGATACTGTGAGCGCTATTTTTCCCTCCCACG
>BLSH010187220.1:783508-802540 GCA_018402905.1 Glandirana rugosa | reverse complement strand
TATACAAACTTTTTGTATCTGTAAAATTCATATCATGTCGAACTAAAAAAACTGATCCCTTTGTTCATTTTATTATTGACAGTGATGTTTGTATATAATATAAAATAAAATAAAATACACACACTTAACTAACAGACACCTTCGTGTAATGTCTGGACTTCTTCGGACTTTGTTTTTGTTAGCTCTTCCAATTTTTTGGAACAGGTCAACATCGTGGGAGATCACATCCGTTTTGTATCAAACTCAGTACTTTAGACTCAGTCCCAAATGACCTCAAGTCTGTTCTCTTTTACGGTTTGAGGTCACGAGTGAAGCAAGTGCCATTAATTGGAACGCCGCACGACCGCGCAATTGTCAGTTAAAGCGACGCAGCGCCGAATCGCAAAAAGGGCTCCGGTCCTAAAGCTGGAAATCCTTCCGGTCCTTAAGTGGTTAATTACCGTGAACGAAGTGAGCACTGGAGTTTGGCATTTTCTCTTGTCTGAACTCCAGTAAACCCTGACTCAGATTTCATGACTCAAACTATGTTTTGCCTACACTAGAGGGTGCTACAACTGGACAAGGTTTTTTAACCTTCTCGATTGTTTTTGTTTCAGGCTTCTTCAGGTCTGTAATGTGCTTCCACAGACAATCAATTCACACACATAAAATAAAATAAAATATAATATATGTTTGTAGTGACAGTTATTATTTTACTTGTTTCCCTAGTCAAAAAAATCAAGCTGTACTATACTTAAAATGTCTATGTTTTTCAAACATATTTTGCACATTATCATTATCCCTACAAGTGAGTCTAACTACGCATAGCACAAAAAGGGTTTTGAAGAATAGTACAACGCTGTAAATAAAAGGGAGTAATTGTGATGTTTGGACCCCTTGATGTCTTGGCTTTGAAAACAGTTCTCAGAAGGCCCTGTAGCCACACCCTTACCGAAAGCTTAAAAGTGAAACTAACTAAGTTACAAAGTTATTTTTAACTACTTGACTAGGTGACATGCACAAGTGTGTTATAATAATATACACTATATTACCAAAATTATTGGGACACCTGCCTTTACACGCACATGAACTTTAATGGCATCCCAGTCTTAGGCTGTAAGGTTCAATATTGAATTGGCCCACCCTTTGCAGCTATAACAGCTTCAACTCTTCTGGGAAGGCTGTCTATAAGGTTTAGGAGTGTGTCTATGGGAATGTTTGACCATTCTTCCAGAAGCGTATTTGTGAGGTCAGGCACTGATGTGGATGGGAAGGCCTGGCTCCCAGTCTCCGCACTAATTCATCCCAAAGGTGTACTTTCGGGTTGAAATCAGGACTCTGTGCAGGCCAGTCAAGTTCCTTCACCCCAAACTTGCTCATCCATGTCTTTATTGACCTTGCTTTGTGCACTGGTACGCAGTCATATTGGAACAGGAAGGGGTATCCCCAAACTGTTCTCAGAAAGTTGGAAACATGAAATTGTACAAAATGTCTTGGTATGCTGACGCCTTAAGAGTTCCCTTCACTGGAACTAAGGGGCCAAGCTCAACCCCTGAAAATCAACCACACACCATAATCCCTACTCCACCAAATGATTTGGACCAGTGCACAAAGCAAGGTCCATAAAGGCGAGTTTGGGGTGGAGGAACTTGACTGGCCTGCACAGAGTCCTGACCTCAACCTGATAGAACACCTTTGGGATGAATTAGAGTGGAGACTGCGAGCCAAGCCTTCTCGTCCACATCAATGCCTGACCTCACAAATGTGCTTCTGGAAGAATGGTCAAACATTCCCATAGACACACTCCTATACCTTTTGAACAGCCTTCCCAGAGTTGAAGCTGTTATAGCTGCAAAGGATGGGCCAACTCAATATTGAACCCTACTGACTAAGACTGGGATGCCATTAACGTTTATGTGCGTGTAAAGGCAGGAATCCCAATACCTTTGGTAATATAGTGTATATCATAAAAAAAGCACACTCGCATATTTCTTTCAAACTGCAAAAGGAAGCTATATTTATTTCTGTGGGTCAAGAAACCACAAGAGCGTGCCTCTTGCCTCACATCAACCAAAGATAAAGTGATTGCGCGCTACTAAGGCATGTCTGTGCAGACCACCTGAAAACACATGAAACTATTTCCCCTTAACCACTTCAGCCCTGGAAGGATTTCCCACTTTAGGACCAGAGCACTTTTTGGGATTCGGCACTGCGTTGCTTTAACTGACAACTGCGGGGTCGTTGCACCCAAACGAAATTGGCGTCCTTATTTCCCCACAAATAGAGCTTTCTTTTGGTGGTATTTGATCACCTCTGCGTCACTGATCACCGATATAAACAAAAAAAGAGCAACAATATTTAAAAAAAATATATTTTTAACTTTTTGCTATAATACATATTCAAAAAATAATATCTAAAAAAAAAAGAATTTATTCATAAGTTTTGGCCGATATATATACTTCCTCATATTTGTGGTAAAAAAAAAATCGCAGTCGGCGTATATTGACTGGTTTGCATAAAAGTTGCTGCATTTACAAACCATGAGAATTAAATTATTATTATTATTATTATACAGGATTTATATAGCGCCAACAGTTTACGCAGCGCTTTACAATATGAAAGAGGGACAATCCAGGTACAATACAATATAATAGAAAAGAATTAATAGGGCCCTGCTCAGAAGAGCTTATAATCTAATATGGGGGGGGGGGGGGGCAGGTGGTACAAATGGTTGTAACTGTTGGGAGTGAGCTGATGGAAGTGGTAAAATATTAGTGGGAGGTGTGATAGGCTTCCCTGAAGAGATGTGTTTTCAGGGCTCGCCTGAAGGCAGCTAGAGTAGGAGATAGGCGGACAGGTTGAGGTAGAGAGTTCCAGAGAATGGGAGAGGCTCTGGAGAAATCCTGGAGACGAGCATGGGAGGAGGTGACAAGGGAGCTTGAGAGTAGGAGGTCTAGAGAGGAGCAGAGAGGACGGTTTGGGGGGGCCAGTGTAGGGATTGGTGGAGAGGGGTGGCAGACACTGAGCGGTTGGTAAGGTGGATAAGTCTGGCAGCAGCATTCATGATAGACTGAAGAGGGGATAGCCTATGGAGAGGTAGGCCAATGAGAAGGGAGTTGCAATAGTCAAGGCGAGAGATAACAAGGGAGTGAATGAGGAGCTTGGTGGTTTCATTTGTTAGAAAGGAGCGTATTTTTAAGAAGTTACAGAGGTGAAGTCTACAAGTTTTCAACAGCGATTGAATTTGGGGCTGAAAGGAAAGATCAGAGTCTAGGATTACATCTAGTACCCTGGCAAGAGGGGAAGGATTGATGGCTGCATTATTGATTTTGATGGAAAAGTCATGGAGGGGGGCACGGGCGGGGGGGAATATTACCAGCTCGATTTTAGAGAGATTTCGTTTAAGGAAGTGGTGTGACATCCATGCTGATATGTCAGTTATCAAGTTAGTAATGTGAGAGGTAACTGAAGGAGTGAGATGAGGAATAGACAAATAGATTTGAGTGTCATCGGCATATAAGTGGTATTGGAAGCCATGGGCAGTTATCAAGTGACCAAGGGAGGAGGTGTAGATAGAGATGAGAAGGGGTCCAAGAACAGAGCCTTGGGGTACCCCTACAGAAAGGTGCAATGGAGAGGATTTTATTAGAGAATTTTTGCCATTTTTACTTTTTTTTTTTTTTTTTTTTTTTTTTACTAGTAATGGCAGTGATCTGCGATTTTTATCAGGACTGAGATATTGCGGCGGACATGTCGGACATTTTTGACACTTTTTTGGGACCATTGACATTTATACAGCGATCAGATCTAAAAAAAAAAAAAAAACACTGATTACTGTATAAATGTCACTGGCAGGGAAGGGGTTAACCTGCAGGGGGCAATCAAGGGGTTAACTGTGTTCCCTAGGTGTGTTCTAACTGTGTGGGGGCTGGGCTGGCAGGGGCATAATGGAGATCTACTGATCCCTGTATTCGGGATCAGTTAGATCTGTCATGCTGTCGGTTAACGACCGGCTCGCGTACATTTACTGCTGCAGATTGGCAGCGTAACGCAAATCTCCATCTATAAACGGTGGTTTGCGCAGGCGCAGCTAGGGTGCGCTCGTGCCCACCGCGTGCTCCCTCAGTGTGGCCACGGCACGGCTACACAAGAAGAATGGGGAACCGCCGATGTAAGCACGGCAGTTCCCCATTCTTCTTGTGTAGTAAGTGATCGCGGGTCACTGGCAGACATCAAGTCTGCCCGAGCCGTGGCCACACTGAGGGAGCACGCGGTGGGCACGAGCGCACCCTAGCTGCGCATGCGCAAACCACCGTTTATAGATGGAGATTCGCGTTACGCTGCCAATCTGCAGCAGTAAATGTACGCGAGCCGGTCGTTAACCGGTTAAAGGGTAACTCCACTTTGTGGGGAAAAAAATAGTAAATAAAGAAAAAATAATATAGCGCATATAGTTGCAATACAAGTCATATTGTGATTGAATGTTATTAAAAATTACCTTTCATTTTCAAGCTGCAGCTGCTGTAATTTTCTGACAATGCAGGGAAATATGGCTACCTGGAGTTGTTCTGTACACAGAGTGTGTACTGACCACTCCCCAGAAACATAATTTCCTGCTTGTGTGATTGGCTCACCAATTTTCCCAGAAGTCTGACTAAGATAAAAGTCAGATTTCAAACATCCCCTGCAACAAAAATGTCATTTTTGGAGAGATACTTTCAATAGGCGCACGTCTAAAGGGGTGCAGGCCAGGCAGCTTTCCCCATTAGTAGCCTGCAGCTGCACACCTGACAGATAATTATGAAACCAATCCCATTAGACCCACTCAGTACAGAGGCACAGACAAACACAGAGGGATTTTTTCAGAATAACAAAAGGTAGGAATCTGCAACAAAGTTTGTTATGATCCTTGCAATGTACAGAGATCACCCAGAGGGGAATGTTTTTGTTTCAACAAAAGTGGAGTTACACTTTAAAATGACAATGCACTTTGTTGGATTGGTATGATCTTTTCCAGATCTGGGCCAAGGAAAAGCTCAATAAAGCGGTCTTGTGCATAAAAAAATGGTTCACCTGTTTCGTATGCAGCTGACACTTCATCAAGGTCCAAGCTTGGCATAAATCATTGGGGCTTCATATGTATTAGTGAAAGTATGCAACAAAAACCTCAGGTTTTGATCTAAATGTTGGAAATAGTTTTGTTTTTCTGTGCTGTCTAGCCAAATTGGGTGCTGAGGAAATGTTGTGATTCACTTCCTGAAGGAGATGCAGTGGAACTTCTATACTTATATGCAATGGCGCACCTAGGGAGGGTGCAGGGGGACAGCAGCAGTTCAGGATGAGGGGAAACCTCCTTCCTTGCTTCGGTCATATGACAGAACCAAGAGGAGGATTCCCCTCACTCTGAACAGCCTCTGCATTTGGTCTGGTGAGTACATTTGTGAAACGGGGAGTCCTTTCCTGCAAGTCTCATTGGTAAGGGGGGGGGGGGGGGGCGGTGTCTCTGCTCTGAAGGGTCTGTACTGGGGGAGGGAAGTGACTGTCCTAAGGATTTAGGGATGTTAGAGGAGATCTGTACTGTGGGGATATGGGCTTGGGAGTGGAGTTGCACTGGGAAGAGAGGGTAAATGTTGTACTTTGTAAAGTGACCTGTGTGTTACACACTCCTGACCCCTTAACTCTCTGGGTAATGCACTCCTGACCCCTGCGCTCTGTGCAATATGCACTCCTGACCCCTGCGCTCTGTGCATTAAGCACTCCAGAGCTCTGCGCTATAGTAACTGGTGGGGAAGGGATTTATCAAAACTGGAACAGCGTGATGCTGGAGAAGCTGTGCATAGCAACCAATCAACGTCTACTTCGGTTTGTTCAGTTAAGCTTTGATAATGAAAGCTAGATGCTCATTGGTTGCCACTCACAGCTTTTCCAGATTCTGGCTACTCCAGTTTAGATGAATCCCCCTCACTATGTTTTGCTTTTCATACCCCTGATCACTGAACTCTGTAGACTGGGCTTTATATGAGTTTCTCCCAACCACTACACTCTAAGTACATTACTCTTGAAGTTCTTTTTTAAGGTAGGCTGTGTGCAGAAAAGCATATGTAATGGTACAGTTCCTTTTTTTACAAATGAGTGTGTTGAGGTTTGTACGTGTCTGTTAGACTCTCATTTTTGGCACAGTCATTAAAGTGTTTGTTAACTCAAATAAAAAAAATTAAGAGCCTGTTTCCTTAAACTAAGTTATACAGCAGAGCGCTTGTGCTGTGTCAATTGGCCCCCTTTATCGCCTGAAATTCCTGGCTGATTCTGCCAGTTTCTAACCTCCCATTTGTAAACTGACCACGGTATATCAGGGCTGCTGAGCCCTGACACAGTCGTCAGTTTACATGCCCCTGTCATCCGCAGCCCTTCTCTCTGTCTCCTCTGTCCACCTCCCCTCCCTGCCTGTCAGCTCTGTGTCTGCGCCACCCCCTCCCCTCCTGCTGCTCAAGTTAGGGTTAAATTTACACTATCCTCTTGATCATCTAATGCCCCTCTGTGACTGTGCTTTATAAAAAATGCAGCTATATACCTTGTTTACAGAGCGCAGATCAGCGATCACGTCACCCACCACCTCTCTAGCATGACAGCTGCAGCAGGCAGAGCCGCCTGTCTCCTCCTCCCCTCCTGAACGATGTCAGAGGGGTATCCTCTGCCCTGCCTGCTGCAGCTGTCAGGTCGAGAGGAGAGAGTCGACAGGTCACGTGATTGGCAATCTGCGCTCTGTAAACAAGGTATATAGCTGCATTTTTTTTTATAAAGCACAGTCACAGAAGGACATTAGATGAATCAACTGAGAGGATAATGTAAATTTAACCCTGTGGGTTAAAAAACACTTTAGCCCTTTTACTGCCACAGCTGTAAGCCTTATGGTGGTGGCAGCCAGGGGTGATACACACACTCCCAAAGACGGCAGCTGTCGGAAGTAGGTGTGCACTCTACCAGTCTAAAAGATGTCTTTAGAGAATCTGGGACCAAAATATTTTATCACATAGGAGACTCTTTGTTCCCTATAAGATATAAATACATTTTAGTGAAAGTAAAAAAATAATTAAATAAATTTACACCCAAGCACTTAAAACCTCCCCCAAAACAATTCTGATCACAACTCACCCCCACCTACACACGCATGAACATGAACGCACCCCCTGCAAGTGCCATTGTATGAAAATGTTGCTTACAATACACGTAACATATTGCTGCACATGCTGGAATAACAGAAATAATTCTAGACCCATTATTCAGCTCTAAACTGATGACCTGTAGAGGCTTTTAACGTGTTGCCTATGGAAAATATAGGGTACAGAATTTTGTTATCATTTTGCAGGCACGTGCAAATTTAAAGCTTTGGTATCTAGTTACTCATCTTTTATATATCTTTATTACCAATATTTTATCCAAAATTTTTGTGTTTTTTGCTCTAAAATGAACTTAAATGCATTTTAGTGAAATTATGTGCTTGCTAAATTATTTTATAAATGTGTGCAAAAAATGCCTCTGGCAGTAAAAGGGTTAAACCTTATTTTGTCCAGTTATTTAATCATGCCCTTTTAAGCCCTTCCTACTGTCAATGCAGTTTAGCCACACTTGAAGTTCAACGTGGTGTACTGCGCATGTCGCTTCAAGGGATGGAGGGGGGTGTTCAGAAAAATTATAGCCCCCAGGTGCCAGATTTAATGGGTGGGCATCTGCTTATATGTCACTAGCACTGCACAGTACAAGGTCCAAGTCCTTCCTTTGGCAGTCTGACTCTGGCCACTGTGACGCTAGCATTGTACATTGCTGTTCACAGTAGGTTTCATGTACATTTTCTTGAAACAAAGTGCATCTATCCCTTTTGCCCCTTTACCCTGACCCATCATTCACAGCTGCATACTTAGAGTGGAACTACAGTCATTTTTTCATCTTTCCATCTATTATCTATTGTTATTTTAACTTTGAATAGTAAAACACTTTTTTTTCTGCCAGTAAATACCTTATACAGTCCACTTCCTGTTTCTTGGCAGGAAAAATGCCTCGGAGTTTGACATCATGCAGTTCTCTTTCTCAATCTCGTGAGAGTTTGCCAGGAAGGGAGGGGGGGATGAGTCATAAGAGGGCCAATGAGAGCTGCAGAGCTGGAGATGTGCCTCTGTGTGTCTGTGTAAATCCAGGAAGTGAACTGCAGCAGCTTCAGCTGCCCACAGTTATAATGGCTGCAGCCAGACTGAGTGGAGGGAGATGTCTGCAGCATATTTGGCAAGTACAGAATCACAGTATATATATTTAAATTAATATGAAAAGTGATTGAAAGGAAGCTTCGCAATGGCAAAGATGTTTTTATTACAAATTACGTGAGCAGTCTGCAGTTCCTCTTTAACTTGTTTGTTTAATTCTGCCTGCACTTGTGCATTACAGTCCCGTAAACTTGTGTTGGCCTACTTCAGGCCTTTGGGACACAGCCTCATAAAAGTCTATAAGGCTGTAATATGCCGGCGTAGCAGGTCAGTGAGATTCACAGCACTGGATGTAACCAAATACCAGAGGACACAACCTTCAGATCGAAGTCAGAATGCTTCTGTAGAAAGGTAAGGTAAGGTTAACCACTTCGCGACGGCGTGCCGCCTTTTTACTGTGGCAGTGTGGCTCTATTCCGCGAATCGCCGTAAATAGGTGGCGATTCGCAGACGCACAGCTAGGGGGCGAGAGCGCGCTGCCGGCAGCGCGCTCTCGTGCCCGTCACACTGTGCAGGAATGTGCCTGCGGCTCGGGCGGACCCGATGTCCGCTGGCGAGCCGCGATGAGCTGTCAGAGTGAAAGAATGGGGTACCACCAATGTAAACACGGCGGTTCCCCGCTCTGTCAGTGGGGACATAAGAGATCTATTGATCCCTGTCACTGGAATTACTTAGATCTCTTATGCTCAAGGTAGCCCAGCCCCCTCACAGTCAGAACACGCCTAGGGAACACAGTTAACCCCTTCCCTGCCCCCTGCAGGTTAAACCCTTCACTGCCAATGACATTTACACAGTAATCAGTGCATTTTTATAGCACTGATCGCTGTGTAAATGCCAATGGTCCCAAAAAAGTGTCAAAATGGTCTGACATGTCTGCTGCAATATCGCAGTACCACTAAAAAAATTCGCAGATCGCCGCCATTACTAGTAAAAAATAACAATAAAATAAAACCCCAGAAATTAATTCTCATCATCCCTAAATGCGGCAACTTTTGCGCAAACCAATCAATAAACGCTGATTGCAATTTTTTTTACCAAAAATATGAGGAAGAATATAAATCGGCCAAAACCGATGAATACATTTGTTTTCTTTATATTTTTTATTTTTGGTTTGTATTTTAGCAAAAAGTAAGAAATATTTTTTTTTTCAAAATTGACGCTTTTTCTTTGTTTATAGCGGCGATCAGAAATGACGCAGAGATGACCAAATACCACCAAAAGAAAGCTCTATTTGTGGGGAAAAAAAGGATGCAAATTTCGTTTGGGTACAACGTTGCACGACCGCGCAATTGTCAGTTAAAGCGGCGCAGTGCTGAATTGCAAAAAGTGCTCTGGTCCTACAGTGGGAAATCCTTCCGGGGGTGAAGAGGTTAAGTTAGATAAGTGTAAAGGGACAAAGGGGATAAGGGACCATCAGAGCCGCGGCTCCAGGGGAGGAAGTGGACCTGGGACCCTGTAAAAGCAGGGTCCCTAGTCACCCCCCAAAAAAAAGACATGCCAATTGTGGCATGTCGGGGGGTCACCTTCTCAAAGCGGAACTTCCACTTTTGGGTTTTAGTCATTTGGAGACTGAAAGATAAGATAAATAGCATAATGGGACAATATAAAATAGTGAGTATCCCTGGGGCTTAGTTCTTGGTTTCAGCTTTTTTGGTTGAGGTTCTCAGAGTTCTGAAAAAGGGGTATGACACCTGCTAACCAGAAAGTGATCATCCAAAACGTGACAGGAACCCATAGACGTAAATAGCTAATGCTGTTTAGTAATTATTTCACATACAAAGATTGTCACAAAGTATTTCCTCTGACAGTAACTGTTCAGTATTGCTAAATTCTCTAGTGCTAATTATACAGTGTTCCTCTTTGCCTCCAGGACTTCTCCAGAGCCTCTCCCATCCTTTGGAAATTCCCACCCTACTCTCTGTCCACCTTTAGGCAAACCCTGAAAACTCATCTTTTTTTAGGGAGGCCACTTCTGCCTAAAAACATCAGCTCATCCATATCACCTTTGTACCACTTCCCTTTCCTATTAGATTGCAAGCTCTCACGAGCAGGGCCCTCCGAATCCTCTTGTATTGAATTGTACTGTAACTGTGCTGCCTTTCTTTATATTGTAAATCGCTGCTACAACTGCTGTAGCTATATAAAACCTGTATAATATAATAAATACGTATGAACATAATTACTCACATTATTTTATAATGCTGATATTAATAAAGAGTATACTTACCCAGAAAGCATCTTTAAACGCCAGCTGTGCCATCTTTTTGAAGTAAGACAATCCCAGCGGTTACTCCGTCTTTAGTCAAGGAACATCAACAAAGCATGTCACCAAGAGATGCTGCCAATTGAAGGAAAGGCACTCCAATTTGCAAAAAAAATAAAAACTGCTCCAAAATCAGATTTTTTTAGTTTCGTAGACCGAAAGAAGAAACTTGACAAAAGGATTAAATCTGGGAAGAAGGAAGGAATCTGTGTGGCTCAGTAACAGGTAGGTGCATTAGGACGCCTGATTCCAGACAGTTAAATGAAGACAAGAGTGGAGCTTGCAGAACAGCGAGTTTACTCTGCAGATTTCCAGTTCTCTAAAACCTTATTACACAGCAACACAGGAAGTTAAGCTTCTGACAAACTTGCCTGCAGATGAGGAAGATCTTTTGTTGTTCTCGGAAACTATGCGAAGTAAAAAGCCACCGAGGCAAGGGCAAGAGAGATCCCCCACCATTATGCACAGTACATTATTAAACAGGAACAAAAATAAACACAGTGCACTAGGAAATCAAATAAAAAAAAGAAAAAAAAAGAAAAAAGTCATGAAATATGCATTTTTTATTAACAGCTCGAAGACACTTGTACTGCGGCGATAAAGGATAAATTCACAGCAGTGAAAATATTAATACAGAAGCAATTTTGCAAAATAATAAACACTTTAGTACAAGTGGTCAGTTATCCCACTATGGGTCTATTGATTTGCAAATATCATCAATATTTATGTTACTAAAATATGTATATTCTGTATATTTTTTGAGAACTAACAAGGCTCTTTTTTATTTTTTTTTATTTTACAAAGTACACATATTTTTTCTGCCATCTATTCCTTTTATGGTGCCACTAAAATGATGTTCCTGGTAGACAAAATCACATTTTAATTTTTTTTTTTAAAGTTCTTCTCTGAAGAAAGGGGCATGTTCCCCGAAACATGTCAGTTGGTACTATTATTCACTTGAACTTAAGTTCAACCTGAGTTCAATGATGGGCTTGCTTCTGGTTCCTGGGCTTTATACAAAGCTATTATTCACACTGGCTTTGTGAGTATACAGTAGTTTGTATAGTTTATCCATTATTAAAGTGCTTGAGATAATGCACTTAGGTGTTTGCGCCCTTTTGTGTTTTTTTGTTGTTTGTGCAGCTACCACATACCAGATTCCTCAGTCCTGAGAGGGCTGCAATACCAGGATTATCCCATCCATGCTGCATATTGGTCATCAGTACCATAAGTACAGTGTATAGATGCTTTGGGATCTCTTAGTTCAGGGATATGCAATTAGCGGACCTCCAGCTGTTGCAAAATGACAAGTCCCATCATGCCTCTGCCTCTGGGTGTCATGCTTGGGGCTGCCAGAGTCTTGCTATGCCTCATGGGACTTGTAGTTCTGCAACAGCTGGAGGTCTGCTAATTGCATATCCCTGTCTTAGTGTAAGGTTTCTACTTTTCCTATATCACTGAATGGTGCCATTCAGAGACTGCCTTGTATTATTTTCACATGCAAGGCGTTCTCTGAATGGATGACGTGGAGAGGCAGGATGATGATGTCACAATCACCTGTGTTGATCATGAATGCTTTGCATATACAAGGTGTTTTTTTTGAAATGGCACCCATGCTGAGTAAGCTACCCCCTGTGCTTACTATGCAGCAGGGTAGCCCCTCAATATGGCATGTGACAGAGAGAATCACTGCGGTAGACAGAGATTCCAGTTTGGAATGATGTACAGTAAGTATCCATATTCCATACCTGGCCAGTCCCTGTGGATGCCGCAGCAACTACAGTGATTCTCTGTTTCCACAGGGACTGACAGGTACGGAATATGAATACTTACTGTACATCGTTCCAAGCTAGACCAAAGTAACTATGCTAAAAAAAAAGAAAAATACCTAGAACTGAGCTTTAGCCCCCATTCACACCGGTGCGACTTCACAGTTCCAATTGCATGACAAGTCGCACCCCACTGCCGGCAATGGACCCCTTTGTATCGCCACGACTCATCTCACCGTGGTTATGAAAAAGGTTCCTGAACTACTTTTTACCAATTTCATTGCCACTTGCATAGACTTCTGTTAAATGAAGTCGCAAGCCGACAATAATCCAGCAGTGGAAATTGCACGTGTGAACGGGAGCCTAAAGTGATTATAAAGGTAAAAAAAATAACAAACATGTCTAAACTTATTTGCCGTGACCTTAATGCAAAGAATGCATTAAGTTAAAAAATGTTTAGGCTTTACAACCACTTTAAGGCCCCTACACAATAATAAAAAAATAAGCTGTAACGTCGGGACCGACGTCAGGAGAAATCGGCGTCAAAAACGCGATTTCGTCTGCGTTTTGCATCGGCGTTAATGTGCGTTAGTGAGCGTCAGTGCTACGTCACATTTTGTTTAAAAAAAATTCCTCTGCTATTTTTTAACCTGAAAATGCCGGCTCTAAAAACGCCGATTAACGTCGCTACAGCGTTAATGTGCATTAGTGAGCATTTTGCCGGCTCAGCATCAAAAACGCTCTAATGCTGCAGCTTCAGAACGTGCTGGCCGTGGGTTCTGCTTTCAGCTCACAAACACTGACGCTATCTACAGCTCAAAAACATCAGCATTTTTATGGGGCCATTAAATAACATGGAGAGCTGCAAAAAATGCTCAAAAACGAGGAGGTAAAAATCGTCCGTGTGTATGAGGCCTAAGAGCTTGCTCACACCAGTGGTAGGATGGAAACAGTGCCAATGCGCCAATCATGGTGCTTCACACAGTTTATTTTTTCTTTTTTAACCACTTCCAGCTCAAGGACGTCTGTTGACATCCTGGAATTTGAGTGGTGATATCTGAATGGTGCCTGCAGCTACAGGCACCATTCAGATATCTTTTTTTCTGCCAGGGATTCTGTGTAAGATAAAAGTGGTCTCCACGGCGGATTCGCCGCGAGATCACTTTTATCAGCGGCGGGAGAGGTGCCCACCCCCGTCCCACCGTTTTCCCGCCATCTCCACTGCTTAACGGACCCACAGGCAGCGGTGGAGATGATCGAGTCCGTTCCCCTCCAGTGTCTGTGAGCCAAGTGAGCAGAAGATGCCGCCCACTCGGCTCAATAACATTGCAGGGCGGAAGCGATGTCACAAGTCACTTCCGCCCAATGCTCTTAAAGGAGACATTTTTTTTTTTTAACTGTCATTTTTTTTTCAGGTTTTTTTTTTTTTTTTTGCATTTAAATGTAAATGTGAGATCTCCGGTCTTTTTGACCCCAGATCTCATATTTAAGAGGTCCTGGCATGCTTTTTTCTACTACAAGGAATGTTTACATTTCTTGCAATATGAATAAATATGAATAAAAGTGATCGAAATTTTTTTTAAAAGGACAGTGTAAAAATAAAAAAGTAAAATAAATAAGAAAAAGAAAAAATCTAAAGAGCTCCGTCCCGCCGAGCTTGCGCGCATAAGTGAAAGTATACGCAAGTCCCGGCCGCATATGAAAACAGTGGTCAAACCACATATGTGAGGTATCGCCGCGATCTTTAAAATGAGAGCAATCATATTAGCAATAGACCTCCTCTGTAACTCAAAACTGGTAACCTGTAGAAATTTTTAAATGTCGCCAATGGAGATTTTTAAGTGCCAAAGTTTGTTGCCATTCCACGATCGGGCGCAATTTTGAATCATGGCATGTTGGGTATCAGTTTACTCGGTGTAACATTAAAAATTGGCCTAACTTTATTGTTGTCTTATTTTTTAACTCAAAAGAGCGTATTTTTTCCAAAAAAACTGCGCTTGTACGACTGCTGCGCAAATAAGGTGCGACAAAAAGTATTGAAATGACCGCCATTTTATTCTCTAGGGTGTTAGAAAAAAAAGAATATATAATGTTTTGGGGTTTTAAGTAATTTTATAGCAAAAAAACCCCTGGTTTTAACTTGTGAACACCCAGTCCAAAAAATAGGCCCAGTATGGAAGTGGTTAAACAACCTTTATTGAAATGTCACAGTGACATTCCACTAAGCCCTACTGCCCGCAGCGTGGTGCGAGGCAGTGGATTGTGTCACACTGCGCCAAATAAAGTATTTTTTTCAGTGCACACCACCACAACATGGGGGTGTGGACCGGCCAGGTAGGAGAGGAGGCATCTCCCATGTCTTGAGGCGAAACTGCGCTGGAACTACCGCACCGAATATGAACAGACCCCAAGTCTGAACCCAAGGTATTTTCTTTATTGCATACATACTGTACATTGATTCAGCTTGGCACAATGTAAGTATGCACATCGAACACTGGAGAAGCTGACTATGACTGTCGTAATCGGTGCTGCTACAGTGAGGGCTGAGATCTTCCTGGTCCTGCTCAGATTCTATATGAGCCTTTCCCCTCTGCACATTGGCTGTAGAAGGTACCGTAGGGGTGGAGGGTGTGCCAAGCAGGGGAGAACTGCTGTGGCCAGAGGCGGCTCTAGGCTTTGTGAGGCCTTAGGCAAAACCTAGACATGAGGGCCTACTCACCCCCATAATGGGAAAAATAATTCAAGCGATAAGCAAATTAACTTTATAAATTGCATATATTAAGAGCTTTAAAGTGCTGGGGTCAGTACTCTCTATCGTGGTGCTGGTGTCAGTGTCAAATTAGGTGGTTGCGAGGCCCCTGTGAGTGTGAGGCCCCTAGGCGACCGCCTAATTTGCCTAATTAGAGACCTCTGGCTGTGGCATTATTATCATATTTGATAGAAATAAAAAAACTAATGAAAAACCTGTGCTACAAAAATACCACTAAAATAAAATAAAGTGAGCTGCTTGCAAATACAAGGCAATCTACAACCACCCTTGTGGGAATCAGTGAAAAATATAAAATGCAGAGTACTAAAAAAAAACTTCAGATTACACTCATAACTTAATCAACAGTCTATTTAGATAACCCATAGATGATAGGGATAGCTTGCATATATCCCTGCCAACTTACCAGAATTCCAGACTGCCCTAAAACGTGCAGCAAAAGCCTTTTTATAAGACCACAAATACTGGGATAGCTTTCAACTCTACTCCAATAAGATGTTCAATTCAAAGGTCCCCGTCCTGTGGCTTGTACCCATAAACCATCCAAAAAAGGGAAACGATACAATATAGTATAATACTGCTATGAATCATCAACTGGAAGAACAGCCATGTAGAAGTCCTACACCATGAGTAAAAGTGTCCTAACACCAACCACCACCCACATGCAATGCGCACTCACCGCCAAACAATGCTGCCAGGTAAGTGTACAACCAAAGAGCTTATAAAAGATGCAGACATCCAGTGTCCATCAACTAATTCTCATTCTCCTTCCTTTATCCACTGGGAGACAATGCTCTGCTCTTGAGCTCAAGCATCACCATAAGACAATAGACAGAAACTTTAGTGTAGTATTTATTTAACTTGTGACCAGCAGCAGAAACAACCAATTACACATATAAAGTCCACATACAGAACGCACAGTAAGTAAAAACTGAGTAAAGAAGCCACTGACACTTACATTAACCACTTCCATACCAAGCCTGTTTTTTGCGTTCTGTGTTACGAGTTAAAAACAGGTATTTTTGCTATAAAATTACTTAGAACTCCCAAACATTATATATTTTTTTTCTAACACCCTAGAGAATAACATGGTGGTCATTGCAAAACTTTATGTCACACCGTATTTGCGCAGCGGTCTTCCAAGCGTGCATTTTTTTGAATAAATTCAGGTTTTTTTTAGTTAAAAAATAAGAAAACTGTAAAGTTAGGTCAATTTTTTTTCCATATTGTGAAAGATAATGTTACGCCGAGTAAAATGATACCCAACATGTCATGCTTAAAAATTGCGTCCGCTCGCGGAATGGCGACAAACTTTGCAACTTAAAAATCTCTATTGGCGACGTTTAAAAAATTCTACAGGTTAGCAGTTTTGCGTTACAGAGGAGGTCTAGTGCTAGAATTATTGCTCTCGCTCTAACGATCGCAGCGATACCTTGCATGTGTGGTTTGAACACCGTTTTCATATGTGGGCGGGACTTACATATGCGTTCGCTTCTGCGCGCGAGCTCGGCGGGACGGAGCACTTTAAATTTTTTTTTTAATTATTTATTTCCCTTTTTACTTTTTATTTTTACACTGTTCTTTTTTTTTTTTAAATGATCAATTTTATTCCTTGTAATAGAAAAAATCATGACAGGTCCTCTTAAATATGAGACCTGGGGTCAAAAAGACCTCAGATCTCATATTTACACTTAAATGCAAAAAAAAAAAAATTTGAAAAAAATGACAGCCCAAAAAAAAAAAATGGGCCCTTTAACACCGTTGGGCGGACGTGACTTCTGACGTCATTTCCGCTCTGCCGTACTATGGAGCCGAGTGAGCGGCTTCAGCCGCTCAGTTGGATCCCGGACACTGGGGGGAGAGGATCGGATCATCTCCGCCGCTGCCGGCGGGTCCGGTAAGCAGCGGAGATGACCGGAAAGCGGCGGGAGGGGGCCCCCCCGTGATCAGGACGTCATAGTAAGTCCACCCTTAGAGAAGTGGTTAAAGTGGATGTAAACCCGAAAAAAAATTTTTTTAATTAATAGTTCTACCTTTTACTGTAGAGGATGTCATGTCATCTGTGCCCAGTCTTGAAGAGTTAATCCAGCTCTGAGCAATCCAGACACACAGAGAAATATGTGACTGATTCTTCCCCCATGGTGTGACTGACAGCTCATTTCCATATCTCAATACAGAGATTCACACCTCCCTGTCCTTTCTTCTCCAGCTCTCCCAGGATTGGCTGCTCCACACCTCTGCATGCTTGGGCGTGCTGAAGTCATGTGGTGACTTTAATGTGTTTTGACAGGATGTTTCTCAAAACTCAGGAATAGGAGAGTGTGAGAGTGTACAGGTGGGTGGGAGTCTTGTAACATCATGACTCCACCCACTGAGTTCCAGCAAAGAGACCCACCCACTGATTCCAGAGTTTTGTGGGGCTGCTACTGCTGAAGGGGGTGACATTTACAAGGGAGGGATACATGCAGGAGGCTTGCATGTATATATATATTAATACTGTGCCATTAGTTTATACTGGGTGAGTGGTGGGTTTACATCCACTTTACTGCTTTGCCGGCATCCTCCCCTTTTGCTCGTGCTGGCCGCCGCACACCACTCGATGTCCGCCGGAGACCCGCGATCTAGTCACAGGGAGCCAGAACGGGGAACCGCCAATGTAAACACGGGGGGGGGGGGCATGACAGATCTACTGATCCCTGTGATTGGGATCAGTGAGATCTGTTATGTCCCTGTTAGCCCCGTCCCCCACAGTTAGAACACATACAGGGAACACATTTAACCCCTTCACTGCCCCCTTAGTGTTAACCCCTTCCCTGCCAATGACATTTATACAGTAATCAGTGTTTATTTTTAGATCTGATCGCTGTATAAATGTCATTGGTCTCAAAAAAGTGTCACAAATGTCCGACATGTCCGCTGCAATAACGCAGTCCCGATAAAAATCGCAGATCGCCGTCATTACCAGTAAAAAAAAATAAAAACTCCATAAACCAATTTCTATAGTTTGTAGGCGCAACCCAATCAATATACGCCGATTGCGATTTTGTTTTACCAAAAATATGTAGATATGTAGAAGAATATATATCGGCCTAAACTGATGAATAAATTAATTTTTTTATTTTTTATTTTTGGGTATTTATTATAGCAAAAAGTAAAATATATTGTTCTTTTTTCAAAATCGTCGCTCTTTGTTTGTTTATAGCGCAAAAAATAAAAACCTCAGAGGTGATCAAATACCACCAAAAAAAGCTCTATTTGTGGGAAAAAAAGGACATCAATTTTGTTTGGGTACAACGTCGCACGACCGCGCAACTGTCATTCAAATAGCGACAGCGCTGAAAACTGAAAATTGGTCCGGGCAGGAGGGGTGTTTAAGTGCCCAGTAAGCAAGTGGTTAAGCATCGCCGCTCAGAATGTGGAACTATTGTGTTTAAAAACCGTTGGGAAGAGCTTAGAGCGTGACGCAATTTTGCCACATTGGCATTCCGAATGTCGGTGTTTCATATAAGTGCCAACTGCAACACAGAAAGGAGTGTTATCCATTTGACTGTGACATACAGTTATACAGTAATACAAAAATACAAATACCTTGTCAGTAAAACCCTGCTATATATGTACACTAAATTGTCAAAAGTATTAGGACGCCTGCCTTTACATGCACATGAACTTTAATGGCATCCCAGTCTTAGTCCATAGGTTTCCATATTGAGTTGGCCCATCCTTTGCAGCTATAACAGCTTCAACTCTTCTGGGAAGGCTGTCCACAAGGTTTAGGAGTGTGTCTATGGGAAGGTTTGACCATTCTTCCAGAAGCACATTTGTGAGGTGAGGCACTGATGTGGACGAGAAGGCCTGGTTCGCAATCTCCAATCTAATTCATCCCAAAGGTGTTCTATCAGGTTGAGGTCAGGACTCTGTGCAGGCCAGTCAAGTTCCTCCACTACCTACTCACTCAAACCCCACCTCCTTGAACAGACCGGACGTGTCTCAGGACTGGAA